>CM076575.1:435575405-435813044 GCA_034641835.2 Pinus albicaulis | reverse complement strand
ACCCACTAGGAATTCCACTGATTCTGTCATCATTAGGTTCCTAGAAGACTTCATCCTATCTCGGTTTGGCTGTCCAAGGAAAATAATCACTGACAATGCTGCTGCTTTCGGATCCAAAAGGATGGTTGATTTCTGTCACATGTACGGAATGGCACTTGGTCATTCAACTGCCTATTACCCCCAGGGTAATGGCCTAGCTGAATCATCTAACAAAAGCCTGGTTACAATCATCAAAAAACTGCTGGAGGAAAACAAAAGGTCATGGCATAAAAAGTTGATACATGCCTTGTGGGCAGACAGGCTCACTACAAAGAAATCCATTGGCATGTCACCCTTCCAGCTGGTTTAAGGGACTGAAGCAATTTTTCCCACAAGCCTTGGAATTCCAGTGGTCAAGCTTATCCAGGAGATCCAATCAAAAGAGAACAGTATGGTGAGAAGAATCAATGAAACTATCCATTTGCAGCAAACAAGGGAGTAGGTTTATGACAGAACTGTCAGAATACAGGAAAGCATCAAAAGGCAGTTTGACAAAAGAGCCAAAGCTTCAGATTTCAAGGTTGGGGATAAAGTTCTAAGATGGGATTCAAGGAGAGAGGACAAAGGCAAACATGGTAAGTTTGACAGTTTGTGGCAAGGGCCATATATCATACAAGCCACTGTGGGTCCTAATGCGTTTTTTCTACAAGAACTCGATGGCACAGAGCTGTTTGGGGGTCCTGTCAATGGCAGGATGCTCAAGCACTATTTCTGCTAAATTTCAATTCCCAGTTCCATTTCCATTGTATATACCACTGCAGTTTTACTTTCCAAAAAAAAAGAAAGAGGAAAATGTTTCAAAAAAGAGAAAGAAGGAGAGTTGGTCCTAACATGCTCAAAATCTGGACCAGCATTGAAAAGAAGAATCAGCTCTAACATGCTTAAAACCAGAGCTGAAATGAAGGAAAGAAGTGACTCAGACATGCTCGAATCTTGAGTCATGAAAGGAAAGAAGGATACCAAATTGCAGAATTCCATGCCTTCACAGTTTTGTCTTCTACAAGTTTCTGCCCAGCAAGTCAGACAACTTAATCCTGGCTTGGCTGTGTTTAAATTTCCTGTCTTAGAATGTAGGTGAAGAAACCTGTTGGATAGTTTAATCCCAACAGGTAGTAGATTAGGTAGAGAAATAGATGAGGTCAACAGTCTAATCTGGCCTCATGGAGCAATAAGGGTAGATTTAGAATAGGTTTGTTTTTTTTTTCAAAATAAAATGTGAAGGGTCTGCTAGCTCAAATGCGCCCAAGGGAAAATTGTTAGGACTGTAGTTTGGGTAGGTAGTTTGGTTGGGAAAATGTTTATGCTGATATATCATGTTTGTGGCAGCTGAAAATCAACGAAGAAAGATGGCTTATGTGGCATCTGGCCTACTCCAAAGATCATATCTGGTTCCTTGACTCCTCCAAGGATAAGCCATCCCCATGTGGAGCCACTGTTAGCCCCCCTATGAAATTCTTGACAAGCAAGCTGGGGGGCTGGATTGTTTTGAAGCCTCCAAGGAATGCCTTTCCTCTGAAAATTCATCTTCCTTGGAGTCTCTTTGTGCTGTGCCTAACATATATCCCCTCTGCTGATCCACTTCTCAAAAGACCATACATTTCCCCTCGTATCACTGCAAACACCACGTTTTCCCCTAAAACCCTCCAAAATCCCCATCAAATTCTCCATACACCCTTTGTTTCATTCGAATACACCTTGATTCTTCTATCGTTGCCATCCCATAGCCTCAAATTACATAAAAAGGCTTGAAAAACCCACTCTAAACATTATATGGAGCCTAGCCCTTTCGGCATTAGCCTCCGCACTCACTCTCCCATGAGACCTGGCGCCGTGACCAGCGCCAAATGCGCAAGGCGCTTAGCCCCTTCAAACCTTTTTCCACGCGAAAAATCATTCGAAACCTTTGCAAATGCACACACATGTGGGTTTGATATATAAATTTAAACCGACGAATCTCCGCCATCCATCGAAGGTCAGATCCAATGGTGTGGAATGCGCCCGAAACGGTGGTCCCCACCCCGCATGTGCAGTTTTCCAAAACCACACTGTTTATTCCGCACCGCCGTTCGCGAGTCAGCGGTTTTCCTTGGAAGGCCAGCGATTCCACTCAGGAAAGGACGCGTGGCATCTGTACCATGTCAAAACCACCCCCATTTCGCGCATTAACGTCCGGTACAAGTCACGCAGCGGAATCTATGTGAACTGTCCGATCTCGAGCGTTTCATCCTACGGTCATAATTCATCGAAGCTGTGCCCCCCGTTAACCTGCCTCCTCCGTATCCCGGGTCCACATTCCGTCGTGTTTCCGCCGTAGATCTCCACCCCATCGACGGTCCAGTTTCATTCGTTCGGCGTTGACCATTCTGTGGTCTCCCGGTCCTGCCACGTCGCCTCCACGTGTAGGCCCCATACATTCCTCGTTGTCGTCACTATATCTTCGGATTTGTCGTGTTTTTTAATGTTTTCATTCGTCTATTACGTGTGTTCGCCCTGTGTTTCATTATTCCTCCACCAGAGCATTCTGTCATCATTTTTCGCGATTTCTTCCCAGTTCTCCATCCGCATGGCTATGTTCCTCGTCCACAGTGTGTCCTCGCCTCCTCCATCATCCACGTCCATGGATTTCTTCACAGTTTGTTGTTTTGCAGGGTCGCTAAAGGTGAAAGACTCCATATTTCTGTCGTACCATCTTAATGGAGAAGTTTGCAGGCAGAATTAAATCCGAGGGCCGGCGCTGCCATAAAATTGTCAAAGAAAGCTGCTGATGGGATTTTCACTAAATAAAGGCAGATTTCGAACTCTGAGAATCCCCATCACCATTAAAACCCGAGCTACCCTGTCAGAAGCAAATGAAGCGGAAGAATGTTTCAGTGCAGAGAAAAAGGAAGATTAAAGCTAGCTTACGAAGATCTTGAGCTTTTAATCCAAAGTTCAGAGGGCAGAGCAGCAGTTGAAGACCCCGAGGATCGATCCAAAGGATCTTGTGCACAAGTAAAAGGTACCATCAGGGTTATTTTTCAGCAGAATGTTTCTCTTTATCAAAGTACAAAGCATCCATACTGCTTTTATTATGCAGAATTTCCCTGAAAGAATTTCTGCCCTAACTACAGTTCAAAAAACAGTCAGACATTTATGAGACAGACCTCCCTAGCAGTTTATTTCATTTTTGTTCAAATCACCTGGAGTACTTCAGCCAAAAGATGTCAAGATCAAATATGGAGTAGATCATTCTCTCACAAGGAAGGTGACAGAGATTAAATATACAGCATGTCAAGCAGAACAGGTTTCAGCCCTGCATTCATTGTTGTGTTTAAAGATACATTTAATTTTCACCTACTCCTTTAGTCGAGCTTAGGCTCACCCTTTGCTATAAAGCACAGAAGGAAACTTTGTAATGGTTGTTGATGAGATATCAGTGAAACGCAAGTATTTTCCTCTTGAGACAAGTTCTCTCTGTAATATTGTAAGATAGATTGAGGCCAGATGTATTCCGACTGAATGTTCAAGCTATGGGCTATGATGTACCTGATTGGTGTTGTTTTTAATATGACAAGCATGTTTCTTTGGATCCTGATCTAAAGCAGTTGGTGATGTTTTCCTTTCTCTGTATTTGTGATTGACTTGCTTTCATTTCATCATGTTTCTTCAGGCTCGCATCAGAAGTTTGGCATAAGATTTACCCTTGATAGGTACCTTATGTTGCTGCTCTCCCAGCCTTTTATGTTTTTAGCTTATATGTGTATCTGAATATTGATTTCAATTGGTTTAACCAGTGTAGTGGATGTTATTTCCTACTCTCTGATGTATGAATTAATGAAATCTGTGTTTATATGTTCTTGTTAGGATTTAGTTGGGTGTGTTGAAGACATCGGGAGGTCTAGAATCCCATATCTGCCTCACTAGAATCTTTCCACCTAATTAGACCTTTCAGGATCCCTTGTGCTGCCTTTGATTTTGTCCAAGAAGGCCTGGATTTAAATGACCTCTGGCCTGATCTATAGATAGAGTTGGATGGTTCTCCTTCACTCATTTTCAATCCTTAATGTCCCATTTCAAATATCTCCTTTAAGATCCAAATGCTTTAGATGACTAGCCCAACTGAAAGCTTGCACATTGATTACAAATAAATCCTTTCTTGACTCCATAGCCCAATGGCTTTGATGTTCCCTAAGTTATCTGTCTCTTCCTAAGATTCTTCTTTGCTCATCCTTGTCTTATACTGGACCTTCCTTTCTTGATGCCCAACAACCAAACTCCAATAATCAAACAAACAAACCCTGTGCATATAACTAGCCTAAAACCCAACTTTGAGCCTTCAAGGACACACACCTTTAGACTCACATAGAGAGATCCCTCTTTGGACCTAGGAGGGCTAGATCCTAAGGTCTGAAAGTGGTTCTATGTTGTCTCATCTTTTGGTCTTGTCAACCTGGCCAAAACATGGGAACCCCAACAATACTCACCGAACCACTCCCTATGGGGAGTGAAGTGAAAGGATGCACCTGAGTCAATCAACCATGCCTCATGATCTACATGTGTATTTGAAGAAGAATCCAAATACACCCCCCCACCTTCATCTAAGGTGTTTTCATCTCTGCAGAAAGAGCATCATCAGATCCATTTCCTTTATTAGGAGCCTTATATTTACAGTCCTTTTTGAAGTGTCATTCCTTTTTGAAGCTTTCCTGGAGGTTTAGATCTTCCTCTAGATTTATATCTCCCACTCGAGAGCTTACTTTTGTTTTTTTTCTGGGACTGTTCTCGTAAAGACAAGGAATCTCCATTTTGGACCTCCATATTTTTCTGTCTCATTTTCTCCGAAAATAAGGCTGAGACAATTTCATCAAAATTCAAGGTAGTTGTATTGCTGCCTATTGCAACAACAGACTATCCCATGAATTTCGTAGAGAACACAACAAACTTATGCACATATCTTCATCTGAGATTTTAATATCAACATATGACAACTAACTTACCACAGTATTGAAGGCATTCAGATGCTCTGAAACTGAGGCTCCATCCTTCATCCTCAAGTTATACATATTTTTCCGTAGGAACGTTTGTTTCACCAAAGACTCAGATTGGTACAAAATCCCGAAATTATGGGACAAAGCCTCCGTCATAGCTTCCCTAGATACACTCAACAATACTAAATATGAGATACACAATTGTATTATGCTCTTTGCCTTTCGATCCAACTTCGCCCAGTATTCATCTTACATTGTCATTGGTTTTGTACTTGGATCTACCATGATCCACTGATCTTTATCCACCAGCGAATCTTCCATCTTTAGCTTCCATAGCTCAAAACTCGTACCATTACATTTTTCGATCTTTATCTTTCCACTGCTTGCCATCTTCTTTCACTGCAAGAATCGATCTCGTAGATCTCCCACTAAACATAGTCTACCACAGGCTTGAGAAAAAAGCCCCTTAGCAGCAAAGGCGTCCCCTTGAAGCCAAAACAACTCTGATACCAAATGTAGGTTTTAACCCTGTACAGAAATTATCTGCAAACAATTCTATAGTTAGGTATGATGTATAAGTTTGTGGTCTCTCATAAAAGTTTAAATTTTGTTCATTCTACATCGAAATATGATATGTAAAAATACGAGTTTCTCATCAAAATTGAAATTTTCTTCATTTCTATAAAAATATACCAAAGTAAAAAAAATTAAAAATCTAAAATATATGTATATATATATATATATATATATATATATACAAAACATTTACAAATGAAGAAATTATATGCTTCTAAGTTCATGTTAGATCCTAATTTAAAATAAATCTACACTGATACCTATAAAATCCGTGCAGACTTTTCCATTTGAATGTCGGCCAGATGGTTTTCCGGGAAAGGTTATACCATATGGAGAGTGCCAAGAGCCCAACGTTTTCAATAGATTTCCTGTATCAAAATATGAATCTCCAAACACAAACATCGCTATTGGGCTCGCACTTTCCACATTCTCTGCAACCAAAAAACCACTTTTTATTGATTTGAATAAACAGACTTGGAAATCATACAGAAACTAATGTTCTAACTGAAGTGACTAAAAAATTATGATTTGATGCAGGAGCATCCAGCTCAGGGTAAACAAAAGGACAGGTGTTTGTCTTACTGTTACGTTTGGTTTGTGGACAGGTCATGGAACCTGGGTTTTATTTTATTTTTATTTTAAAAATTCCATCATTAGGGTCTAATAGTCAATTAAGTTCTGTAGTTTTCACTAAAAGTTTTCTTTTAGTTTGTATTTACAAATCATTTAGATTAAAAGAAGAAAAGTCAAGAATGTAACTATAATAAATAGTTGACAGTTTTCAAACCGAAACACTGTTTCATACAGTGATACAAAAGGAAGAAAAAAATACATTCTGAGGGTTGTTGATTTCCATCATACAGAGAGAGAGAATAATAAAACGAAACAGAGATTTTGTTTCAAGAAACCATCTGAGATTAAATTGCAGCCAAATACTGTTATGCTATTTTCCTATATATTGTTTACTGTAACATGTAGGGTAAATTGAATTAACGCGCAATTAAAATTAAGGCGCACGGAAGCAACATTGAACACAGGCATCGGAGAAGTCATAGGAAATTACGAGTTGAAAGCATAAGATTTCGGAAAGTTCACACAAGTGGGAGAATTTCACAAATACTCACGAATTAACAGACATATAACCATTCCCAGGTATCACAATTTTCTTTTCATATTGACAGAATTTAATAACAACATTTTCAATTGATTATAAATATAAATGTCTCTGCTGAAGAGTCCCAAAGGACTATAAACTATAAGTATTACATATCAAAGTTACGGATTGGGGTTTTTGAAACCCAGAACCAACAACGTTTTAATCAGAAGACAAGCTAATAGACAGATTAGCGAAAGTAGAACAAGATTGAACGCGGAATCACTCTTTTTACAAACCCTGGTCTTTCCACTCAGGAAAAAGACTCTGATAATAGATTAAACACAAAAGAAGTTACAAAGAGAGGCGAGGAACAGAAACCCTGTTCTATAACCAGTCAAGTTACAAGTTAACAGAGACATACAAGGAGGCGACCCTACCCATTTAATTTGGGGGTCGATAACTATGAAAGCGAGAAGATTTCGAGCGGTCAGAAACTGTAACCACCTGTAGAGGAACGAAGAATTCAAGGGTCAGTATTCAAACGTATTATAAACAGAGCATTGAGATTAAAAAAAGAGAAAGGAAGAATTTTCAGAGTGTAGTTTTACCTAGGTGAAGAAACACCAAACATAAGTGAAGAATTGGTCAAAAAAAAATCCGCAAGGGCCTGCTCACAAGGAGCAAGGACATTAGAGCCTAATAAAATTACTGGAAACACTGAATCATGGAAAGATATCTTACCTTTTGAAGGAGGAGTTGAACTGAGGAAAAATTTGAAAGAAACCCCCGTAGATTTTCGACCTATAAGTGCCAGAAGAAATCAATTAAAAACATTAGTAGATTGGAGGCAGAGCTCAAAATAAGTACCGGACCGAACAATACACAGAAGAGGAAAATAAGTAAAGAAATCATAAGATTATCACCTTGGGAATAATTTCTGAATGCCATTAAAAGAATTTGGAAAGAACGTTGCCACAGAGACAAAGTGAAAGAGCTGAACAAAGCACTATATTGGCGGAGCAAACATAGAGTAAAACCCTCACAGTATCAAAACACACAGAGACAAAACCCTCTCAACACTCGAACAAATGAAAATGAGTGATAGCTGATAGAGCTAGGGTTTGATATAACGTGAGAAGAACAGAATCCGAGAAGGTCTGTCAGGTGTCAATTCAAGCCAGCCATAAGGACGAGAACAATAAATCGATGAGATATTTGTAAATCAAAGCAAATCTGCTACCATATCATACAGGTTCACAAGCATCGAAACAATAATTCACATTTATCCAAATTGTAATGTTGTTATATATACTATAGTCAGACATATAATATAATTTTGAGACCTGTAATCAAAATTTTTTTAAATAGTTGAGCGTCTATTTGACTTAAGGGTTGGGCCCCATCACGATGACTGAAGAGCAATCCGCAACAGAAAATAAGAATAAGTTGCTTGCATGGATTTTCCATTCTCGCTTTTTTTGCACATCTTCTGAGATTAGGGGGTCATTTGTTTTATAACGCGAAGAGCAAGGAAATTGGGAACACAGGCCGAAAAAATTGTCAGTGATTTTGGCGTCAATTGTGAGGCAGGATTCGATTTGTACTCTATAACCTACTCCCACTGTCTTGCACTAACGGATTAAACACGGCCTCCTGCCTTCAACAGCCTTGGCGCCCCTGGATGGTTTGGCGAACCTCAAGCAAACATGATAGAGACAGATACTACCTCAACAGACAATATAAAGCTCAAAGTTTCTAGTACTCAAAGATGAGGAAAAACTTTCTCTTTATTGATATCAAAATTTCATTACATAGATCTGATGGACTCAAATTTCTTTCCAGAAATCGACTGTATCAGCATTTACCAGTAATAGCTTCTCAATAAATGAGATAGCATTCTGGAGGCTTCCTGGCTGAATACAGACTCTGTATAAGAAATATAACACAGAAATATATCACACAGACTCAACCTAATGATCTGGCCACTTTAGGTTCTCACCAATGTCGAGCACTGATGCGCAGGCTTCTCAGATCAGACTCTAGACTTGGAAACTGATCTTTGTGATGCAAGCAGATCAAGATTAAACTCGCAGATGCAGAGCAGGAAGAACTCAGACTGAGACTCTAAACACAACCTCAAAGACTCAAACAACAGATTAAAAAACCATGCCGAAAGAATGAGCCTTACCCTCATTATATAGAATGAGAGGGGGGACAAACAATTAATTCGGATCTCTCTAGGACTATGACGTGGAGGAGGAATCATTACTTTCGGGTAACACCAAAGTGACATCCACGTAGAGATTCCTTCATCCAGACACAAACACGTGGGTGCTAGTGTATAGTACAACATAGATGCCTTTTGGTACAGAAGGCCCACGAGAACTGTATGAAAGGAATATTTACACAGTGAAGATTTTTACCAGAAAGCTCACGAGAAAAATGGTCACTTTAATCTTGTGACTAGGAGACAGTACATTGTGGATTATTTTTATTAGTCAAGTCCAAGAGAACCACTTTCTTCCATCTTTATTCATGAGATCCCACCATAATTTTTTATACCCTGAAAAATTATTAATGGTATTAGGAAATAAGAAATCAGGATTATTTCCTGGCCATTGATTAAAATGCGTCCAGGTCCCTTCAGGGTTTCTTGTCCTATTTATGACCAAGTATTTGTAATAGACCCGCTGTCTATCACTTTCTCCTATACATGTGATAGAAATATCAACAAAGTCATTGGCTAATGACTCTTCAGCTTCAAAATATGCCACCATACTCCTCGAGTATACCATGTTGTGTATCCATCTGGTACCTTTTGGGTACACTCTTCTTTCTGGTACAAGATGTTGAAGATCTGTATGATTTTGTAGATTGGCATCAAGTACTTTAGTATTTCGAAGCTGCCAAGTGGGCTTCCACTCATCTCTGTATTCCACCTAATTTTTTTTCTTCTGGGATGGTCCTTAGTATCTCTCTCTGATGACCCTTATCCCATTCTGTCACAATCACCATGAATTGGTCTTTGCCTTGTTCTTGGGGTTGGATATATTCCTGGCCTAGGAAATATGGCAAATGATTATTTACTCCTTTGATATGTTCAAATTTGAAATCAAAGTTAGCAAGCAACGCTTGCCATCTGGAAAATTTAGCTTCTCCAGGTTTTTTGATGTCTTTGGTGAGGACTTTTCCTAGTGCTAAAGCATCAGTCCTCAGTAAGAATGGTTTATTGACAAGATGTATAGAGAATTTGTCAATACAGTTCCAGGCAGCTTTTACCTCCATTTCAATAACAGAATAATTATTTTCTGTCTTGCTCCAGGTTCCAGAGGCAAACAGTACTACCTGTTCATCTTTGTCATCTTCATTCTTCTTCTGCTTTAGCACACCTCCCCATCCGATGTCACTGGCATCTGTTTCAACAATTTTGAAAAAAAATTCATCAGCAACATATAAAATAGGTAGGCTTTTTACCTTGGCTTTTATTTTTCTAACAACTTCTGTATGCTCTTCAGTCCAAGGTGAAGTATTTTTCCTTAATCTTTGGTTCAACAGAGACCTGTCTGCAGCACAATCCTTATAAAAACTGCCAACATAATTCAAACATCCTAGAAATCTTTGAAGTTGATTTTTGTCTAGGATGACATCAGGGAATTTGTCTGCAAATTCCATGGCGTGGCTTTGTAGTGAAATTTGTCCATTTTGGATTGTATGACCCAAAAGTTTGATAGAGGTCTGGAAGATTTCCATCTTCTTATTACTGAGCACTAGACTGTTCTGCTTGACCAACTTGATGAAGATCTTTAAATGTTTGAAGTGGTCTTGGAGATTCTTTGAAAAAATGAGAATGTCATCAATATAAACAAGCAACCAGTCAGAATAAGGTTTGAATATAGAATCCATAATATTTTGAAACTTTGATGGAGCATGCTTGAGGTCGAATGGCATGACATTCCATTCATAATGTCCAGCTGGGATACTGAAGGTAGTTTTAAACTTATATTTTTCTGCAATTGCTACCTGCCAAAACCCAGACTTCAGATCAAACTTAGAAAATATCTTAGCGCCGAATATCCTTCCCAACAAATCACCTTTATGAGGAATCGGATAGGTATCATCGGCGAGGACAAAATTCAGAGGCTTATAATTGATCACCAATCTTGGAATACCTCTGATCTGTTCAAATCTTTTATTAAAATAGAACCCATAACAGTTCCATGGACTGTTGGATTATCTGATCAGCTTTCTATTCAGTAGCTGATTTATTTATTTTTCACAGAGATCCTTGTATTCTTTATTCATTGGGATTGCTCTGGATTTACAGGGCCTGCCAGTGTATTCAGTCTTGTAAGGCAGCTCTACACTATGCCGTTTCCTATGCTAGAAACAATAGGTTCTTCTAAACATCATTCATTTTCTATAACTGTTTTTAATTCAGAAATATTTTTATGAATTTCAGGAGATTTGAGTTGCTATTTTATATGGATGGTAGATTTTAGGTCCTTGAGCTCTGAAAGTTTATTCTCAGCCTTTTTCAGTTCCTGCATAGCCTGTACCATTGTGGAGACTCTGGGATTTGAGGCATAAGGCATGTCTATCCTTTTGGTTTTGCCATCTAAAGTGGGTACAGTTATAAAATAACCCTCTCTGTTATTCTTCAGTCTAATAGAGCCATGGGGTTCTACTGCTGCTAGGAAAACATTTCCTAATATGCAATCAATAGGAATGTCACCGACTGCAAATTTTAGTTTTATGCAGTGGGTATAAAAACAAACAACAACCTTAGGAACTTCATACTGTTGGGTTTTCTCTCCTAACACTATGATTTTTCTGGAGGCTGATATCCAGTACTTTGAGGGGATGACTTTCTTATTAAAGATATTGACATCTGCACTAGAATCTAAGAGTGCAGTAAGGGAAAACATCTCACCTTTGATACAAACATTTATTTGTACATGGTGTTGCTGGTATTCTATTGCCAGAACACACATTTCTCTGAATCCTACTGTAGGATCCTTTTCCCTTCTAAAATTTCAACATTTGATTTTGTAAAAGGAGAACTGTGAAAAGTATAATTTGTACAATGGCCTGAAGAAACAGGTTGTGCTTCTTCCTGTTTTCATTTCTCTAGCTTAGCTACTTGGGATTTTAAAACAGAAATTTATGATTTTAGCATATGAATCTCTCTACTCACCTCCCCCAATGTGAGTGAGCGAACTTTGCTCTGTTGTTGATTCCGCTGATAGGCCTTGGTGTTTCGTTCATAAGAAGCTTCTAGGAAAAGAGGCTTCTTGTCGGTACTTCTGCTAGCGAAAGATGACTGCGACATGAATGTTTCCAACAGTCTGTTTTTGAGGTCTCCTTCCTCCATTGCACGAATTTGTGAAAAAATCTTCAGCTCAACTTCATCTGTGTTTGCCATCAGAAGTTTTAGTTTTTCAGAAAATTCTTCTACAATAGAGTCATCAGATGGAGAATCAGATTCATCACTAGAAGAACAACCACATTTATAGTTATCAGAATCTGAACAATAACAATGGACTTGTATTTCTTCAAGAGAAGAATTGGAAGAGGATTCACTGCATGAATCTGAAGAATAATCTTCAGCTTGTTGAATGAATAGGCGGGGACAATTCTCTGCTTTATGAAATGTAGATCCACATTTGCTACATATATCTTCAGTTTTGACAACTGTCTTGCCTTTATTTTGTGGCTGGGATTTTCTGCCACGATTTCTTTTTGATTCATCACCATCAGGAAATATGTTTGTTGTATGGCCTGGTTTTCCACATAACCAACAGACAAGCTGAGTCAGCCTTTCATTTTTCTGGGATTGCAGATGAATATCTGATGGTTTATAATAATGGGTATTAGGGATATACTTGTAATATCCCCTTTTCTTGGATGGTCGTGAGGAGATTCTCCTCTTATTGTTTCTACTGATGAATTTTTCTCTTTTTTGAGCCTTCTTTGCCTTTCTTTTAGACTTTCTCCTTTTAACTAAGGGATCATCAATGGTGATGCCATATTTGCTGCAGAAATATTTTCTATCAGGCAATCTATGCATCTTTTCTATTGATTTATTCATTTTTGAACTAGTACATAAAGTTATCAGAACTTTTGTAATAGTTGCATATATTTCACACCAAGTATAAACTTCAAAAGGCAACTGAAAATATTCTTGCGGTTTAATGATATCAACTAACTTGGAAGGCAATGCTGCAAGATAAACTTCTTTCCACAAGATATTTTTAGGATCTTTGACCAGGTAGATCCACTGCATCCAATCTCTGTGAAAATCCTCATATTGGCTCATTTTCATACATTTTAAATTCATCAAAACAATTTCATTTTTATCTGAGACAATTTTCTCCGTTCCACACCAATGTTCCATAATCATTGATGTTATAGCACCAATCATATTGTTGATGGGTGTGCCGCCAAGATGAAACATAATACCTCCATTTTCATCTTTCAAAATTTCTTCTTCCATCTTTTTAGTCAGAGCTGGAGATGACTCTAATTCCCACCACCTTTCCAATGTGCCAGTGAAGCATTGGATAAGAGTTTTATATGCTTCAACTTCAGACTTTCCTCCAACACACATCAATTTATATTCAGCCATCATCTGATCAATCATCTGTCTAATTTACCCCATACTAAGATTATTAGTATTCCATTCTTTATGGTTGTTAGGATAAAACAAATGGGTTGTTGGAAGTTTACCCATGCCATTGAGATCTGGAGCAGAATATCTGGTAAATTGGCTCTCTAATGGCTCGTAGACAGGGAGGACTTGTGTCTCTAGCTCAGGTTCTTTGAACAAAGAGGCAATGGTGATCTTTTCTCCTGAAGGACTTTGGGGAGCTTTTTCTTTGGAAATATTTTGAGAGGACTGACCAACTTCTTTAGAAAAGAGATGAGGGAACTTGTCAACTGGATTCTGGATATGTACACTCTTTCTTCTATGCAGATAGGAAGTTGGAACAAGTTTATCTGTCTTGGAAGGATTAAGATTTTCAAACTTATCAGACAGGTTAGAGATAAGACTTCTGGCAGAAACGACTTCGTCCATTACTTTATTCTCAACTTCTTCTATTCTACTTAAAGACTCTCTAGAATAAGATTTAATCAGAGAGGAATCAAACTGTACATTGTTGAGGGCACTATTTACATCATTAACTAAGACTTGAACTCTATCAAGTTGTTCCTTTACAAAGACTGTCTTGGCAACATTTCTTTCTAAGCCTGTGATAGCTGTATTTGTCCAGTTTAGTTGTTCACTGGCTTTCTGTAATCTTCCATCAATGCCAAGTGCATTATCATCCTTTAATACCAAAGGAATGGCTTTTGCAGTGTTTTGTGCTTCTCCTAGGATGATACCTTTGAAAGGAGGAAAAGTAGTAGTTGTCTCAACTCTACTACAATCAAGAGCTGACCAAGAATGCTGAGAAGAGGATGTTGTAGAATTAGTCATCAATACATTATCAGATTGTTTCATTTTCTTCCATGAATAGAAAGATATCCAATTGTTGGTTCTTTCCATATGATTTTTTCATTCTTCTGACAATCTGATCTTATCTTCACATGAGTGAGTGAGACCAAATGACTCGGCCTTAGGATGAGTATATATATCCCAGTTGAGCATTTGTTTCATCCACTGGATATCAACCTTATGCTGTTTGCACCCATCCATGACTGTGAAGAATTTATGCATCTCCATAAATGATGGCTTCTTATAGTCAGATGGTAGATCCTTGAATCTCGATTCAGGGATTAGATCATTCATCTGCTCAAGATAGCCAAGACTATATCTTGGCATGTTTGGTGGCCTCATTCTGCTAAACATCTCTGTCAATCTGGGGTCTTCATTCTCTAGAGATGGTAATTCATGCATCATCAGAACATGATCTGACTCATGAGGAAATGGAATGTTAGAACATTTAGGATTTGGACAAGGATTTATGGAAGTGGAAGCTGGGGCTTCTCCTGTCCTAGGATTATGATTTTCATGAATAACCAACTATGCAAGACTACTGAGATTGACCAAGCTTTTACATTCCGGGCATGATACTTCAACGGAATTGAAATTTACAAGCTAGACAAATTAAAACAAAGAAATATGTTTACATGAACTGGAAACAATACCAGAACAAGCTGTATCTACAAAATCTGGATTTCTGTACAAAGGGGATTTTCTACAGGCTTCTTCAATCCTTCGTCTGTCAATGGTAGATATTCTTGGGAAAGACAGAGTGGCTGAGGATTGATCTTCACGAATGTTGGAAGAAGTGATACATCTAGAAGAGATAGGCTTGGGCTGGGATTTTATGCCACGATTTTTCTTAGATTCTTCACCATCAGGACATTTGTTTGCTGTGTGTCCTGGTTTTCCACATAACCAGTAGACAAGCTGATTCAAATTTTCCTTTTTCTAAGACTGTAGATGTATATCTGATGGTTTATAATAATGAGTGTTAGGGATATAATTGTAATATCCCTTTTTCTTGGATGGTCGTGAGGAGATTCTCCTCTTATTATTTTTACTGATGAATTTTTCTCTTTTTTGAGCTTTCTTTACCTTTCTTTTAGACTTTCTCTTTTTAACTAGGGGATCATCAATGGTGATGCCATATTTGCTGCAGAAAGATTTTCTATCAGGCAATCTATGCATCTTTTCTATTGATTTATTCATTTTTGAACTAGTACATAAAGTTACTAGAACTTTTGTAATAGTTGCATATATCTCTCCCCAAGTATAAACTTCAAAAGGAAACTGAAAAAATTCTTGCAGTTTAATAATATCAACTAATTTTGGAGGAAATGCTGCAAGATATACTTGTTTCCACAAGATATTTTTAGGATCTTTTACCAAATAGATCCGCTGCATCCAATCTCTGTGAAAATCCTCATATTGGCTCATTTTCATGCATTTTAAATTCATCAAAACAATTTCATTCTTATCTGAGACAATGGTCTCAGTTCCACACCAATGTTCCATAATCATGGAGGTGACAGCACCAATCATATTATTAGTAGGTGTGCCATCAGGATGAAAAATAATGTCTCCATTTTCATCTTTCAGAATTTCTTCCTCCATCTCTTTGGTCAGAGCTAGAGATGACTCTAACTCCCACCACCTTGCTAATGTGCCAGTGAAGCATTGAATAATAGTTTTACATGATTATACCTCAGATTTTCCTCCAACACACATCAGTTTATATTCAGCCATCATTTGATCAATCATCTGTCTTATCTACCCCATACTAAGATTATCAATATTCCATTCTTTATGGTTGTTAGGATAAAACAAATGGGTTGCTGGAAGTTTACCCATGCCATTAAGATCTGGAGCAGAATATCTGGTAAATTGACTTTCTAATGGCTCATAGACAGGGAGGACTTGAGCCTCTGGCTCAGGTTATTTGAATAGGAAGGCAATGGTGATCTTGTCTCTTGAAGGACTTTGGGGACTTTTTCTTCAGAAGGCTTTTGAGAGGATTGTCCAACTTCTTTTGGAAAGAGATGAGGAAATTTGTCAATAGGACTAATGGGGTTCTGGATATGTATAATATTTCTTCTATGCAGATAGGAAGTTGGAACAAGTTTATTTGTCTTGGAAGGATTAAGCTTTTCAAACTTATCAGACAGGTTAGAGATAAGACTTCTGGTAGAAACGGCTTCATCCATTACTTTATTCTCAACTTCTTCTATTCTACTTAAAGACTCTCTAGAATAAGATTTAATCAGAGAGGAATCAAACTGTACATTATTGAGGGCACTATTTACATCATTAACTGAGACTTGAACTCTATCAAGCTATTCCTTTACAAAGACTGTCTTGGCAACATTTCTTTCTAAGCCTGTGATAGCTGTATTTGTCTAGTTTAGCTGTTCACTGGCTTTCTGTATTCTTCCATCAATGCCAAGTGCATTATCATCCTTTAATACCAAAGGAATGGCTTTTGCAGTGTTTTGTGCCTCTCCTAGGATGATACTTTTGAAAGGAGGAAAAGTAGTAGTTGTCTCAACTCTACTACCATCAAGAGCTGACCAAGAATGCTGAGAAGAGGATGTTGTAGAATCAGTCATCAATACATTATCCGATTGTTTCATTTTCTTCCATGAATAGAAATATATCCAAGTGTTGGTTCTTTCCATATGATTTTTCCATTCCTTTGACAATCTGATCTTATCTTCACATGAGTGAGTGAGACCAAATGACTCGGCCTCGGGATGAGTATATATATCCCAGTTTAACATCTGTTTCATCCACTGGGTCTCAACTTTGTGCTTTTTGCACCCATCCATGATTGTGAAGAATTTATGCATCTCCATGACTGAAGGCTTCTTACAGTCAGATGGAAGATCCTTGAATCTTGATTCAGGGATTAGATCATTCATCTGCTCAAGATATCTTCTGAACAACATTCATTTTCTATAACTGATTTTAATTCAAAAATCTTTTTCTAAATTTCAGGAGATTTGTGTCGCTCTTCTATATGGATGGTAGATTTTAGGTCCTTGAGCTCTGAAAGTTTATTCTCAGCCTTTTTCAGTTCCTGCATAGCCTGTACCATTGTGGAGACTCTGGGATTTAAGACATAAGGCATGTCTATTCTCTTGGCTTTCCCGTCTGAAGTGGGTATAGTTATAAAATAACCCGCTCTGTTATTCTTCAGTCTAATAGAGCCATGGGGTTCTACTGCTGCTAAGAAAACATTTCCTAATATGCAATCAACAGGAATGTCACCGACTGCAAATTTCAGTTTTATGCAGTGAGTATCAAAACAAACCGCAGCCTTAGGAACTTCATACTGTAGGGTTTTCTCTCCTAACCCTATGGATTTTCTAGGAGGCTGATATCTAGTACTTTGAGGGGATGACTTTCTTATTAAATATATTGACATCTGCACCAGAATCTAAGAGTGCGGTAAGGGAAAACATCTCACCTTTGATACAAACATTTATCTGTACATGGTGTTGCTGGTATTCTATTGCCAGAACATGGATTTCTCTGAATCCTACTATAGGATCCTTTTTCCCTTCTAAAATTTCAACATTTGATTCTGTAAAAGGAGAACTGTGCAAAGTATAACTTGTACAATGGTCTGAAGAAACAGGTTGTGCTTCTTCCTGTTTTCCTTTCTCTAGCTTAGCTACTTGGGATTTTAAAACAGAAATTTCTGATTTTAGCATATGAATCTCTCTACTCACCTCCCCCAAAGTGAGTGAGCGAACTTTGATCTTTTGTTGATCCCGCTGATAGGCCTTGGTGTTTCGTTCATAAGAAGCTTCTAGGAAAAGAGGCTTCTTGCCGGTACTTCTGCTGGCAGAAGATGACTGGGACATCAATGTTTCCAACAGTATATTTTTGAGGTATCCTTCCTCCATTGCACAAATTTGTGCAAAAATATTCAGCTCATCTTCATCTGTCTGTGCCATCAGAAGTTTTAGTTTTTTCAGAAAATTATTCTGCAATAGTCATCAGATGAAGAATCAGATTCATGACTAGAAGAACAACCACATTTACAGTTATCAGAATATGAACAATAACAGTGGACTTGTATTTCTTCAAGAGAATAACTGGAAGAGGAGTCACTGCATGAATCTGAAGAATAATCTTCAACTTGTTGAATGAATAGGCGGGGACAGTTCTATGCTTTATGAAATGTAGATCCACATTTGCTACATTTATCTTTAGTTTTGACAACTGTCTTGCCTTTATTTTGTGGCTGGGATTTTCCGCCACTATTTCTTTTTGATTCATCACCATCAGGACATTTGTTTTCTGTATGGCCTAGTTTTCCACATAACCAGCAGACAAGCTGAGTCAGCCTTTCCTTTTTCTGGGATTGCAGATGAATATCTGATGGTTTATAATAATGGGTATTAGGGATATACTTGTAATGTCCCTTTTTCTTGGATGGTCGTGAGGAGATTCTCCTCTTATTGTTTCTACTGATGAATTTTTCTCTTTTCTGAGCCTTCTTTGCCTTTCTTTTAGACTTTCTCTTTTTAACTAGGGGGTCATCATTGGTGATGCCATATTTGCTGCAGAAATATTTGCTATCAGGCAATCTGTGCATCTTTTCTATTGATCTATTCATTTTTGAACTAGTACATAAAGTTACTAGAACTTTTGTAATAGTTGCATATATCTCTCTCCAAGAATAAACTTCAAAAGGCAACTGAAAATATTCTTGCAGTTTAATAATATCAACTAATTTTGAATGCAATGCTGCAAGATATACTTGTTTCCACAAGATATTTTTAGGATGTTTTAACAAATAGATCTGCTGCATCCAATCTCTCTGAAAATCCTCATATTGGCTCATTTTCATGCATTTTAAATTCATCAAAACAATTTCATTCTTATCTGAGACAATGGTCTCAGTTCCACGCCAATGTTCCATAATCATGGAAGTGACAGCACCAATCATATTATCAGTAGGTGTGCCATCAGGATGAAAAATAATGTCTCCATTTTCATCTTTCAGAATTTCTTCCTCCATCTTTTTAGTCAGAGTTGGAGATGACTCTAACTCCCACCACTTTGCTAATGTGCCAGTGAAGCATTGAATAAGAGTTTTACATGCTTCAACCTCAGATTTTCCTCTAACACACATCAGTTTATATTCAGCCATAATTTGATCAATCATCTGTCTTATCTACCCCATACTAAGATTATCAATATTCCATTCTTTATGGCTGTTAGGATAAAACAAATGGGTTGCTGGAAGTTTACCCATGCCATTAAGATCTGGAGCAGAATATCTGGTAAATTGACTTTCTAATGGCTCATAGACAGGGAGGACTTGAGTATCTGGCTCAGGTTCTTTGAATAGGGAGGCAATGGTGATCTTGTCTCCTGAAGGACTTTGGGGAACTTTTTATTCAGAAGGCTTTTGAGAGGATTGTACAACTTCTTTTGGAAAAAGATGAGGAAAATTGTCAACTAGATTCTGGATATGTACACTCTTTCTTTTGTGCAAAGAGGAAGTTGGAACAGGTCTATCTATCTTGGAAGGATTAAGCTTTTCAAACTTATCAGACAGGTTAGAGATAAGACTTCTGGTAGAAACGACCTCGTCCATTACTTTATTCTCAACTTCTTCTATTTTACTTAAAGACTCTCTAGAATAAGATTTAATCAGAGAGGAATCAAACTATACATTATTGTGGGAACTATTTACATCATTAACTGAGACTTGAATTCTATCAAGTTGTTCCTTTACAAAGACTGTCTTGGCAACATTTCTTTCTAAGCCTGTGATAGCTGTATTTTTCCAGTTTAGCTATTCACTGGCTTTCTGTATTCTTCCATCAATGCCAAGTGCATTATAATCCTTTAATACCAAAGGAATGGCTTTTGCAGTGTTTTGTGCTTCTCCTAGGATGATACCTTTGAAAGGAGGAAAAGTAGTAGTTGTCTCAACTCTGCTACCATCAAGGGCTGACCAAGAATGCTGAGAAGAGGATGCTGTAGAATTAGTCATCAATACATTATCAGATTGTTTCATTTTCTTCCATGAATAAAAAGATATCCAAGTGTTGGTTCTTTCCATATGATTTTTCCATTCCTTTGAAAATCTGATCTTATCTTCACATGAGTGAGTGAGACAAAATGACTTGGCCTCAGGATGAGTATATATATTCCAGTTTAACATCTGTTTCATCCACTGGGTCTCAACTTTGTGCTTTTTGCACCCATCCATGATTGTGAAGAATTTATGCATCTCCATGACTGAAGGCTTCTTACAGTCAGAAGGCAGATCCTTGAATCTTGATTCAGGGATCAGATCATTCATTTGCTCAAGTTATCCTAAACCATATCTTGGCATGTTCGGTGGTCTCATTCTACTGAACATCTCTATCAATCTGGGGTCTTCATTCTCAAGGGATGGTAATTCATGCATCATTAGAACATGATCTGACTCATGAGGGAATGGGATGTTAGAACATTTAGGATTTGGACAAGGATTTATGGAAGTGGAAGCTGGGGCTTCTCCTATCCTAGGTTATTATTTTCATGAATAACCAGATATGAAAGACTACTGAGATTGAATAGGCTTTTACATTCTAGGCATGACACTTCAATGGAATTGAAATTTACAAGTTTTGAAAACTCAAACAAAGAAATATGTTTACAGGAACTAGAAACAATACTAGAACAAGCTGTATCTACAAAATCTGGATTTCTGTACAAAGGGGATTTTTTGCAAGCTTCTTCAATCCTTTGTCTGTCAATGGTAGATCTTCTTAGGAAGGAAAAAGTGGCTGAGGATTGATCTTCACGAATGTTGGAAGAAGTGATACATCTGGCAGAGATGGGTTTGGGATTAGGTATGACCTAATGCTCCGGGAAGTTCAGATCTTCCCACTTGATAGCTTGATGTTCAACCTTTTGATTCTTAGAATCAATAAGAACAACAACACTAGTTTTTTAATCTCTGCTGGGTGCATGGAGGACAGCCGGGTAAAGGTTGTTTGTATGCCTAAAACAACCCTTGGTTTGTATGGCTATATTATTTCTTTTCTTCTGCATATCAAACCTTGAAGTTTGTATTTGAAGCTATAAGATCTTATCTATGGTTTCATCAAATACATAGATAGGGAAGTTTGGATAGCATTCAAACCAAACAGGACCATTGGACAATGGCGCTACAATCCCTCCAATAATTGAATCAGTATATTTATTATGCATGAGACCTCTCACTGTGGCTAGAAAATAGGTATCTAACCCTTGGTGAGTGAGTGCACTGATTCCAACTCTAATACAACCCAAATGTAAATACTTTGTATCTAACATTCTAGCTTCTACCTGAAGCTGCTTCGGATCAAGAAGGGGTGTGGAATGTACACAATCTGAGTTTTCTTGAATGGAACTGATAGAATCCTTAATGGATATTCTAGTGGCAGCTTTAAGATTAAAGGATGACACATCTGCATAGACTTCAGAAGTGGACATCTTAGGGATTTTCCATCTTGTGGATGGTTCAGTTTCTTCATACAATAACTCAGATGAATTCAAGACTCTACTAGAAGCAGTGGAAAACATATCCCAAAGGGGATCTTGTTCTGCTCTTTCTTTCTCATCTAATTCTCTGAAAGAAATTGACTTTCTGAATGAGTCCATTATATTTCTTCAAATAAAGAGAGTATGATTTTGAGTACTGAAATTTTTCTTGAACCAGACTATCTTTCGGGCTCTGATACCAATTTTACGTAGAGGCTTCACAGATCGAAGCTTGCAACAGCAACAACAGGCTAACTGGCCTTGTTGAGTCTCTTCTCTGTCTTTGATCTCTCAGATTTCTTTACACGAACCCATACACGAACCCATACACGAACCTACTCCCACTGTCTCACACTAACGGCTTAAACACGACCTCCTGCCTTCAATAGCCTTGGTGTCCCCGGGTGGTTTGGCGAACCTCTAGCGAACCTCAAGCAAACATGAGAGAGACAGATACTACCTCAACAGACAATATAAAGTTCAGAGTTTCTAATACTCAAAGATGCGGAAAAACTTTCTCTTTATTGATATCAAAATTTCATTACATAGATCTGATGGACTCAGATTTCTTTCCAGAGATCGACTATATCAGCATTTACCAGTAATAGCTTCTCAATAAATGAGATAAAGCTCTGGAGGCTTCATGGCTGAATACATACTCTTTCTAAGAAATATATCACACAGACTCAACCTAATGATCTGGCCACTTTACGTTCTCACCAGTGTCGAGCACTGATGCGCAGGCTTCTCAGATCAGACTCTAGACTTGGAAACTGATCTTCGTGATGCAAGCAGATCAAGATTAAACTCGCAAATGCAGAGTAGGAAAAACTCAGACTCCGACTCTAAACACACACACGAAGACTCATACAACTGATTAACCAACGATGCCGAAAGAGTGAGCCTTACCCTCCTTATATAGGATGAGAGGGGGGACAAGCAATCAATTTGGATCTGGCAAGGACTAAGACGTGGAGGAGGAATCATTGCTTTCGGGTAACACCAAAGTGGACCTTACCCTCCTTATATAGGATGAGAGGGGGGACAAGCAATCAATTCGGATCTGGCAAGGACTAAGACGTGGAGGAGGAATCATCCGCACATAGATTCCTTCATCTAGATGCAAATATGTGGGTGTAAGTGCTATGTACAAAGTGGATGCCTTTTGGTACAGAAGGCCCACGAGAACTGTATGAAAGGAATATTTACACAGTGAAGCTTTTTACCGGAAAGCTCACAAGAAAACTGATCACTTTAATCCCGTGACTAGGAGACAGTACACTGTGGATGCTTTTTAGTGGAGTCCACGAGAACCACTTTCTGCTGGATCATCGAGGATTTTTATTCCGAGAAATCTATACCTTTGATACGAAGTATCATCCCAATCTTCAGTATAGATTCTCCTTAAAATCATAGGCCTATTTAAAATTATTTGGTGTGTGATTTTTGTCATTATCAACCACTGGTTATGCTGCCTCATATGCTGCATTAAGGTTTGTGACTCTGGTATTTGATGTAGATCTCTAACCTTTTGACAAGGTGTGTGGAAGCATTTACCAATGCCATTATCAATACACCAATCACATTGACTTTGAAAGAAGGACTCATAATATACAGGATCCATAGCAGTTTCATTAAGCCCATAATCCTTCCACCAATCTTGTAGCCATTCTGGTTGCTGATTGCCTTGCATGATCCAGGTGGCTCCAAATTTAACTTTGGTATAGTGGGTCTCGTTTCTGCCATATTTATTCATGAAATCCCACCATAATTTTTTATACCCTGAAAAATTATAAGTGGTATCAGGAAATAAGAAATCAGGATGATTTCCTGGCCATTGATTAAAATGCGTCCAAGTCCATTCAGGGTTTCTTGTCCTATTTATGACCAAGTATTTGTAATAGACCCACTGTCTATCACTTCCTCCTGTACATGTGACAGAAATATCAACAAAGTCATTTCCTAATGATTCTTCAGCTTCAAAAGATGCTGCCATACTCCGAGATTATACCATGTCGTGTATCCATCTGCTGCCTTTTGGGTACACTCTTCTTTCTGGTACAAGATGCTGAAGATCTGTATGATTTTGTAGATTGCCATCAAGTACTTTAGTATTTCGAAGCTGCCAAGTGGGCTTCCACTCGTCTCTATACTCTGCCCAATTTTTCTCTTCTGGAATGGTCCTTATTATCTCTCTATGATGACTTTGGTCCCATTCTGTCACAATCACCATGACTTGGTCTTTGTCTTGTTCTTGCTTCTGGATGTATTCCCGGCTCAAAAATTCTGGGAGGTAATTGTTTACTCCTTTGATATGTTCAACTTTGAAATCAAAGTTGGCAAAGAGTGCTTGCCATCTAGAAAATTTGGCTTCTCTCGGCTTTTTGATGTTCTTTGTGAGGACTTTTCCTAGTGCTGAAGCATCAGTCCTTAGTAAGAATGGTTTATTGAGAAGATGTATAGAGAATTTGTCAATACAGTTCCAGGCAGCTTTTACCTCCCTTTCAATAACATAATAATTCTTTTCTATCTTGCTCCAGGTTCTAGAGGAAAACTGTACTACCTGTTCATCTTTGTCATTTTCATTCTTCTTTTTACTAAGCACCAGACCGTTCTTCTTGACCAACTTGATGAAGATCTTTAAATTTTTGAAGTGGTCTTGGAGATTCTTTGAAAAAATGATAATTTCATCAATATAAACAAGAAACCAGTCAGAATAAGGTTTGAATATAGAATCCGTAACCTTTTGAAACTTTGATGGAGCGTGCTTGAGGCCGAATGGCATGACATTCCATTCATAATGTCCAGCTGGGATACTGAAGGCAATTTTAAACTTATCTTTTTCTGCAATTGCTACCTGCCAAAACCCAGACTTCAGATCAAACTTAGAAAATATCTTAGCGCCGGATATCCTTCCCAACAAATCACCTTTATGAGGAATGGGATAGGTATCATCGGCAAGGATAGAATTCAGAGGCTTGTAGTTTATCACCAGCCTTAGAATACCTCTGATCTGTTCATATCTTTTGCTAACATATAACCCATAACAGTTCCATGGACTGTTGGATTCTCTGATCAGCTTTCTATTCAGTAGCTGATTTATTTATTTTTCATAGAGATCCCTGTATTTTTTATTCATTGGGATTGCTGTGGATTTATAGGGCCTGCTAGTATATTCAGTCTTGTAAGGCAGCTCTACACTATGTTGTTTTCTATGCCAGAAAGCATTAGGTTCTTCTGAACAACATTCATTTTCTATAAATGTTTTTAATTAAGAAATCTTTTTCTGAATTTCAGGAGATTTGAGTTGCTCTTCTATATGGATGGTAGATTTTAGGTCCTTGAGCTCTGAAAGTTTATTCTCAGCCTTTTTCAGTTCCTGCATTTCCTGTACCATTGTGGAGGCTCTGGGATTTGAGACATAAGGCATGTCTATTCTCTTGGCTTTCCCATTTGAAGTGGGTACAGTTATAAAATAACCCTCTCTGTTATTCTTCAGTCTAATAGAGCCATGGGGTTCTACTGCTGCTAAGAAAACATTTCCTAATATGAAATCAACAGGAATGTCACCGACTGCAAATTTTAGTTTTATGCAGTGGGTATCAAAACAAACAGCAGCCTTAGGAACTTCATACTGTAGGGTTTTCTCTCCTAACTCTATGATTTTTCTGGAGGCTGATATCCAATACTTTGAGGGGATGAATTTCTTATTAAAGATATTGACATCTGCACCAGAATCTAAGAGTGCAGTAAGGGAAAACATCTCACCTTTGATACAAACATTTATCTGTACATGGTGTTTCTGGTATTCTATTGCCAGAACACTCATTTCTCTGAATCCTACTGTAGGATCCTTTTTCCCTTCTAAAATTTCAACATTTGATTCTGTAAAAGGAGAACTGTGCAAAGTATAATTTTTACAATGGCCTAAAGAAACAAGTTGTGCTTCTTCCTGTTTTCCTTTCTCTAGCTTAGCTACTTGGGATTTTAAAACAACAATTTTTGTTTTTAGCATATGAATCTCTCTACTCACCTCCGCCAAAGTGAGTGAGCGAACTTTTCTCTGTTGTTGATCCCGCTGATAGGCCTTGGTGTTTCGTTCATAAGAAGCTTCTAGGAAAAGAGGCTTCTTGCTGGTACTTCTACTGGCGGAAGATGATTGTGACATCAATGTTTCCAACAGTCTATTTTTGAGGTCTCCTTCCTCCATTGCACAAATTTGTGCAAAAATCTTCAACTCATCTTCATCCGTCCATGCCATCAGAAGTTTTATTTTTTCAGAAAATTATTCTGCAATAGAGTCACCAGATGAAGAATCAGATTCATCACTAGAAGAACAACCACATTTACAGTTATCAGAATCTGAACAATAACAATGGACTTGTATTTCTTCAAGAGAAGAACTGGAAGAGGAGTCACTGCATGAATCTGAAGAATAATCTTCAGTTTGTTGAATGAATAGGCGGGGATAGTTTTTTGCCTTGTGAAATGTAGATCCACATTTGCTACATTTATCCTCAGTTTTTACAACTGTCTTGTCTTTATTTTGTGGCTGAGATTTTCTGCCACGATTTTTGTTTGATTCTTCACCATCAGGACATCTATTTGCTATATGTCTTGGTTTTCCACATAACCAACATACAAGTTGATCCAAATTTTCCTTTTTTTGTGACCTCAGATGTATATCTGATGGCTGATAATAGTGAGTATTAGGGACATACTTGTAATATCCCTTTCTTTTTTATGGCCGTGAGGAAATTCTCCTCTTATTATTTATACTGATGAAATTTTCTTTCTTTTGTGCTTTCTAAGCTTTCTTGGCCTTTCTTTTAGATTTTCTCCTTTTAGTTAGGGGATCATCAATAGTGATGCTATATTTACTGCAGAAAGATTTGCTATTAGGAAATCTATGCATCTTTTCTATTGATTTATTCATTTTTGAACTAGTACATAAAGTTATCAGAACTTTTGTAATAGTTGCATATATTTCACCCCAAGTATACATTTCAAAAAGCAACTGAAAATATTCTTGCAGTTTAATGATATCAACTAACTTGGAAGGCAATGCTGCAAGATAAAATTGTTTCCACAAGATATTTTTAGGATCTTTGACCAGGTAGATCCGCTACATCCAATCTCTCTGAAAATCCTCATACTGGCTCATTTTCATACATTTTAAATTCATCAAAACAATTTCATTTTTATCTGAGACAGTTGTCTCCGTTCCACACCAATGTTCCATAATCATTGATGTTACAGCACCAATCATATTGTTGATGGGTGTTCCGTCAGGATGAAACATAATATCTCCATTTTCATCTTTCAAGATTTCTTCTTCCATATTTTTAGTCAAAGCTGGAGATGACTCTAATTCCCACCACCTTGCCAATGTGCCAGTGAAGCACTAGATAAGAGTTTTACATGCTTCAACTTCAGACTTTCCTCCAACACACATCAATTTATATTCAGCCATCATCTGATCAATCATCTGTCTAATCTGCCCCATACTAAGATTATCAATATTCCATTCTTTATGGCTGTTAGGATAAAACAAATGGGTTGCTGGAAGTTTACCCATGCCATTAAGATCTGGAGCAAAATATCTGGTAAATTGACTTTCTAATGGCTCATAGACAGGGAGGACTTGAGTCTCTGGCTCAAGTTCTTTGAATAGGGAGGCAATGGTGATCTTGTCTCCTGAAGGAATTTGTGGAACTTTTTATTCAGAAGGCTTTTGAGAGGATTGTCCAACTTCTTTTGGAAAAAGATGAGGAAACTTGTCAATAGGACCGATGGGGTTCTGGATATGTATACTCTTTCTTTTATGTAGATAGGAAGTTGGAACAGGTTTATCTGTCTTGGAAGGATTAAGCTTTTCAAACTTATCAGACATGTTAGAGATAAGACTTCTGGTAGAAATGGCTTCGTCCATTACTTTATTCTCAACTTCTTCTATTCTACTTAAAGACTCTCTAGAATAAGATTTAATCAGAGAGGAATCAAACTGTACATTATTGAGGGCACTATTTACATCATTAACTGAGACTTGAACTCTATCAAGCTGTTCCTTTACAAAGACTGTCTTGGCAACATTTCTTTCTAAGCCTGTGATAACTGTATTTGTCCAGTTTAGCTGTTCACTGGATTTCTATATTCTTCCATCAATGCCAAGTGCATTATCATCCTTTAATACCAAAGGAATGGCTTTTGCAGTGTTTTGTGCTTCTCCTAGGATGATACCTTTGAAAGGAGGAAAAGTAGTAGTTGTCTCAACTCCACTACCATCAAGAGCTGACCAAGAATGCTGAGAAGAGGATGTTGTAGAATCATTCATCAATACATTATCAGATTGTTTCATTTTCTTCCATGAATAGAAAGATATCCAAGTGTTGGTTCTTTCCATATGATTTTTCCATTCCTTTGACAATCTGATCTTATCTTCACATGAGTGAGTGAGACCAAATGACTCGGCCTCAGGATGAGTATATATATCCTAGTTTAACATTTGTTTCATCCACTGGGTCTCAACTTTGTGCTTTTCGCACCCATCCATGATTGTGAAGAATTTATGCATCTCCATGACTGAAGGATTCTTACAGTCATATGGCAGATCCTTGAATCTTGATTCAGGGATCAGATCATTCATCTGCTTAAGATATCCTAAACTGTATCTTGGCATGTTCGGTGGTCTCATTCTACTGAACATCTCTGTCAATCTGGGGTCTTCATTCTCAAGGGATGGTAATTCATGCATCATTAGAACATGATCTGACTCATGAGGGAATGGGATGTCAGAACATTTAGGATTGGGACAAGGATTTACAGAAGTGGAAGCTGGGGCTTCTCTTGTCCTAGGATTATGATTTTCATGAATAACCAGATATGCAAGACTACTGAGATTGACCAGGCTTTTACATTCCGGGCATGATACTTCAACGGAATTGAAATTTACAAGCTGGGAAAATTCAAACAATGAAATATGTTTACATGAATTGGAAACAATACTAGAACAAGTTGTATCTACAAAATCTGGATTTCTGTACAAAGGGGATTTTCTGCAGGCTTCTTCAATCCTTCGTCTATCAATGGTAGATCTTCTTGGGAAAGACAGAGTGGCCGAGGATTGATCTTCACGGATGTTGGCAGAAGTGATACATCTGGCAGAGATAGGCTTGTGGTTAGGAATGACCCAATGTTTTGGGAAGTTCAGATCTTCCCACTTAATAGCTTGATGTTCAACCTTTTGATTCTTAGAATCGGTAAGAACAACAACAATGGTTTTTGAATCTTTGCTGGGTGCATGGAGGACAGCCGGGTAAAGGGTGTTTGTATGCCTGAAACAACCCCTGGTCTGTATGGATATATTATTTCTTTTCTTCTGCATATCAAACCCTGAAGTTTGTATTTAGAGCTGTAAGATCTTATCTATGGTTTCATCAAATACATAGATAGGGAAGTTTGGATAGCAGTCATACCAAACAGGACCATTGGATAATGGGGATACAATCCCTCCAATAATTGAATCAGTATATTTATTATGCATGAGATCTCTCATTGTGGCTAGAACATAGGTATCTAACCCTTGGTGAGTGAGTGCACTGATTCCAACTCTAATACAACCCAAATGTAAATACTTTGTATCTAACATTCTAGCTTCTGCCTGAAGCTGCTTCGGATCAAGAAGGGGTATGGACTGTACACAATCCGAGTTTTCTTGAATGGAACTGATAGACTCCTTAATGGATATTCTAGTGGCAGCTTTAAGATTAAAGGCTGACACATCTGCATAGACTTGAGAAGCGGAGATCTTAGGGAGTTTCCATCTTGTAGATGGCTCAGTTTCTTCATTTAATAACTCATAAGAATTTAAGACTCTACTAGAAGCAGTGACAAACATATCCCGAAGGGGATCTTATTCTACTCTTTCTTTCTCATCTAATTCTCTGAAAGAAATTGACTTTCTGAAAGAGTCCATTATATCTTGGAATAAAGAGAGGATGATTTTGAGTACGACCTTACTTGAACCGGACTATCTTTAAAAACAAGTACGATTTTACGCGAGGCTTCCTTTGATCAAAGATTGCGATAGCAACAACGAGCTGGCGGCCTTGTTGGTCTCTTTTCTGTCTTTGATCTCTTGGCAGAAACCTTTTTTAATATTAAAAATAATTATATTTACATGAAATTTAAAAATATAGAGAACTTGGTAAAAAGAGATTATACTATTACAAAGTAAAATAATTTTCACGTGAGAAAATAAATTCTAATTCAAATTTTAAAAAATGTCATTATAAGATTATATTATAAAGGTGAATTCAAGCTACTATACAATATAGTGATGGCTGTATCATGTTTTTTTTTTTATCAATTAAAACTTTATTGTATAAATTGAAAAATATTGTTCAAAACATTCTTCTCGAAACTTTTCTATTAGACAATTGCTTCGACAGAATCTAACTTGTAAATTTTAACATATGGATTTTATTTCAACCGGTTATAAGGATTACAAGGTAATACAATAATTAAATTTTGTAGAAGAGAGTCAAAATTTTACATTGCAAGCATGGATTTTTCGAAATACATGTGTGGGTTTATCCACTTGTGAATCAAAGAGTAATAACAAGTCAGCATTACACATTCTAATGAGTTTTTATTTCATCCAACAACAAATACATCACTCTGTAAATATTTTTCTTTGCTGAATGGGTTGGCACAATATCCTCTTATTGATGCTATAATGAGATCATATCATCGTTATTATTTTTCATTTGTAAAGTTTATATGTTTAAAAAGAATGATATTAAACTAAATTTAGTCATGTTAAAAGTAAGCCATAACTATTTCCTAAAATCTAAAAGTAATTGTTTATAATAATTATTGAATAATCCAGGTATATTGTGCTAATTATCGTACTACCATCCATATAAAATATGTACACTATGATTTGATCCACATAACCTTAAATGAAAATTGAGGAACAAGAAATTATCCTCCACTACAATGGCCTAGGTACTCATTTAAAACAGTTTAAGGATTTACTTAGTTGGATTATAATACTACCATCCTTTTTTATTATAATATTATAATTGACATTATAAATTATCATAGTACATTGAACGCCCATATATACCCACCACCAAACAAGTACCAAGTGAGGGAATTAGTTAAATTGAATTCGTATTTGGAACATACGAAATTTTTTTAATGTAATCAAGTTTTTTTTATTTTTTTTTGAAAAATCTCTTTTCTACTAAGTGAGTTATATGAAAATGGAGGAACAATCATTAATCCTCCACTACAATGGCATAGGTACTCATTTCAAATAATATAAGGATTTATTTAATTGGCTTATAATACTACCAGCATTCTCAAATGTTACGTAATTATTTATTAAAACATTTTAACTGATATTGTTAATTAGGAAAGCACTTTTGACACTCATATATACCACCCACAAAACAAAAGTAAAGTGAGGTAAATGGTTGAATTGAATTCATATTTTCAATAGAGGAAAATTTTTTATCTATATTTCTTTCAAAAATATCTCTATATGAATTTTTATTGTAAACACATTAATATTCGATGGAATTCATTACTTCGGATTAGTGAGTTAAATACAATATTTTATTCTTTATGAAGGAATCATATTCATTACCTATTTCATTCTCCCATATATTTCTACCATCATAACATAGATATGTGTTGGGATCACATGCCATTATAGAAACAGTAGCATGTAGTTTCTCACTTGTAGTATTTCCTGGAACATTTAGATCTTAGGGATAAACGTAAACATTCATCATCTTCAACATCCTTCATCACCCATATGAGATGATGAATGTTTTTTTTTTTTTTTGTAGAAAGTGTAGTTGCTCCAAATCTTCATTAATATAAACGTTAAGTGTTCCAAGGTTTTATGAAACTTTACTATGGGCATAAGTCAACTATGGTATATTATTTTATTTATAGTTAAAAAACCAATCATATTCTAAATAAATACAACATACTTTCTTACAAACATTCTCAATGAGATCAAGTAACTCATATTCCTCAGAGTCTTTAGAATATCCCATCATAATATAAGAATGATTTTTTGCATCAGTCTTCAATATTTTTCAAAATCAAATATAAAACCATATAATCCATAAACATGATTTGAGGCATCTAAATTAGTACTTTCTCCAACTACACTTATAAAGAAAATGATATATCGTATAATAATGGTCATAATTACATTAAAAACTAAGTACTTTCTCCAACTACACTTATAAAGAAAATGATATATCGTATAATAATGGTCATAATTACATTAAAAAGTATATATTGTAGTAGACAATTTCTACCAAAACCTTCATTGGCATTCCTTTGGCAAAGATTAAGCATTAAAACATTTTAATGAAAGTCTAATTATTCATTTTAACAAAATTTTTTTTATAAAGCTAGCAATGTATATATAATATTATTCGAAAAAAGGCATCTGAGAAATGTCTGCTCTATAGATTCTCCTCCATTGTTATAACTCAAACATTTAATAGATTAAATTGCATTTCATTTTATCCGACTCCCTCAAATGCTTGAATTTTTCAAATAAATTATCTCGATTCTTTAAGAAATATACTCAGCTATAGCCATGAAATTTTTCAATAAAAGACAAAACATTATTTACCCTTGGTCATTTTGGTTTTATATTTTACATATGTCTATGGAAAATTTAAAATTTTGTATATTCTCTCCATAATTTTTCTATTTCAAGTATTTCCAAGTGATGCTTTTAGAATAGACATGCTTCAGAAACCATCCTATATATAATTCACCATCAATTTCATATTGAAAATTTTAAATATTTCAATCCTTCATTCAATATTTTACTTTATTTTTTATTCTTAGTAATGAGTGTAGTTAGTTCTAAACCCATCTTTAAAAATTCATAGGAAATATAGAGTTTTTTAATGTTAATAATACACTTAGAAATAACAACAGAGCTATAGTTCAAAAACGATTTATGAAAAATAATGTTTGTTTATTAATATAGGTTAGTTGGGTTTTAAATAGAAAACTAATTATTAGATTTGGTAAATTTTATGCATCATTTGTCGCATACTTCTAATAGTGAACCATGCTAATAGTAATATTAATGAGTCCATAATATTTTGGGTGAAAATGTGAAGTTGGGTTATACATTTTGCCCTTTTTTGAGAAAAAAACTTCATTTTTCTTCAGTTCTTCAACTTTCTGCAAGCTAAAAAAAAAATTCTGTTTAGAATTTCATTTTGCAATAAAAATAAAAGTTGTTAGAAATTTTGTTAGCTTTTTATTACTTGTTTTTTGGAAATTTTTTATACACATTTGTTATGTCAACTTAGCGTTTCTTTGAGTGTGTGTTTTTTAACAATCAACGGATTCATAAGAAGTCATGTTAATACGCAATGTTGTATTCTTTGAAAATTTGTGTTTTTGAGAAACAAAATGTGTCACAACAATCTAGACAGAGTCTACTTCGGTTTTGTCATATTTACAAAACCAATGGATGCATATCATAATTACTAGAATTTTTTGAACTGGTCCAATATGAAAAAATGCATATTTCGAATATGTTTCACAATGTAAGAAATTTCTTAACATATAAGTTATAAACTAAAAATCTAAAAGCTACCCATTAGAGACAACATACCAATGTAATGTATGATAATTTTTTCAATTTTTTTTACAATGTATTTTGGAAGATACAAAATTTTGATTTCACTGAATCACAATGACCTTCATAAATTGTTTGCATCCGCTTTATTACAAAATTAATTAAAATTAGTAAATATTTATGAAATTCCATGAAGTTATATTTCCTTAAAGAAGATTCAATTCTGAAAATGCTTGTCTTGGTTCTAACACTTAATTCAGAATGTTTCATGGAGTTTAGTGAGTCCAAAGTTGCATAAATATATTCAGGGCTTGGCTCTGCGTAATTAGTGACGCGTTAGTTCGGCCAAACTCTTTTTTTTTCTTTCTAAATAAGACTAATTCTATTATGTATAAAAGATAATGTTACAAAGCGCGAGAGCGTCATACATGTGAGCCTGGGCGGGCTTGATGAGCATGCGAGCAGTCGAGGGCCCCGCGAAAGGGCGAGTCTGTAGATCAATTTGACCACAAGATCAATTTGACCGCCCTTGAAAGGGAAACCGACCTATAATTTAAACATGAGTACTTAACAGCAAGAAAGAAACTAAGATTAACAAGCAGCCTTCGCAGCTGCGCATCGAGACAAAGATACAAAAAAATCCTGCAGCAGTTGAGAAAAAAAATCAAAAAGAGTTGTGTACTGAGATTATTACTGATCATTCGTTGGAGATTGAGGTTCTTCCACCACTCTACAAGAAAATTCGTCTACCCAGTCATTCAGGTCGCCTTGGAGAGCGCCGCTGAGGTCTGTGTCTTCGTCCATCGCTCGCAGAGAGTCTGCTGCTTGGTGGGTTGTACCTGCAGATGGAGCCGAGCAAAAGGGAGGGCTTGAGGCAGGAGGGGGCAAAGGGGAGGCTCCAGGGGAAGGAATGGGAAAAATTGCTTCCTCTTTCAGCGTAACAGTTATGAAGGCGGTGACCATAGGATGATCATGAGAACATTCGAAGCGGAGCTCAGCGCGCTGAGAAGAAAGGCAGATGGGAGGGCGGTTAGGTCTATGGGAGACGGAGGGAAGCTCAGTGACAAGAGGGTCAGCAAGAGGAGGTGGAATTGGCTCCAAAGCACATTGACGCCTATAGCCTCTGTCATGCCTTATCCCTTGAGTCTGAGCTTGTGTCTCTTCAGCTGAAGAAGACCCAGAAACTGAACTGGAGTGGGGTCTTTGCCGTGAGGCCCAACCTCGAATGGAGCCACGCCTACTCCGCATTCTGTGACGAATGCATGGCATGGTTGCAGAGACGTGAGGAGAACAAGAGTGATGAAAGGGGTAGGCGGGAGGCCTAAAAACACTGTGTGGGAGAATTCCGTGAGCGTGAACCACTGTTTGAGCTCCAAGGGAGGAGACGTCGCCACTGTAGTCCACTATTCGAGTCCGAAGAGGATTGAAACAACAGTAGAGACTCTGCGAAAAATGCTCGCCAGGGAGTGGCTCAAAACAGGCTAACAAAGTGAAACGACGACCTGTAGGAGTGCGAGTGCAGGGTTCTTCATAGCCCTGAGGGCAAGCGCTATTTAAAGGGAGCCGAGGAGCTATACAGTGTTCACTGCGAGCCGAACCATCTGGAATGGACGCCATTGCCAATTGTATTCCCATGGCGGTGTAGAGGAATGTCTGCACTGGTTTAATGACGCTGCAAGTAGGCTGTTTAATGCACTTGTTAATGCCACCTCACGCGAGCTTCTTTGGGAGGCGCGCAGGGGTCGGCATCTCATCATATCTGGCTGTCACCCGCATCTGGGCGATCCTTATGCACTAGCATAGTGCAGTTTTGAAGCATTTCACTATCATGGATAATATTGAGGGGGCCATGAATGAGTGTATTGGTACTATCTGCTCCAAGATTGGCCAAGAGATCTGCAAATTTATTGCCTTCTCGTTTAACATGAGTAAACGAGATTGCCTTGTTGCTGTTTAACCAAATGCGTATCTGATCAATCCTAGCAGCCAAACGCCAACTATTTGTTGCCTTTGTTGTGTTGGTACCCCAGAGGATTTGATTGACCATATTGATGAGTATCTAAGAATATCCTTCTATAATGATGGGAAAGAATTTGTAGTGATTAATGAGGCTGAGCCCTTGCCAAAGTCCTTCTAACTCAGCCGAGTTATTGGTATCCCATCCAATAGTTCCATAGTATATGACTTGCATTTCACCAGTAGAGTTTCTAATAATGCCTCCAAAGCTAGCTTGCCTGGGGTTTCCTCTAGAAGCGCCATCAAAATTTAATTTTAACAACCCGGGAGGGGGAGGAGACCAATTCAGGGGAGTTTCAGGGGCAAACCTATTTCTAAGGGTAGTGATGGGCTTAATGTTGAGATTCCAGTTCTGCCAGATGGCGATTTCTTTAGGCTGCTTGGGAAAGTCGTCGTCTTGCCAGGAGTGGAGAGCAAGGGATTCCTGAAGGTTGTGGCAAATGATGTCCCAAATTGCATCCAGAGAAGAGGATTGATTTTTAAATATGCGTTTGTTTCGTTCTTTCCACAGAGACCAGAAAAGAATTCCAGGAAGGAGCTGCCAAAGGGTGTTGAGAAGGGAGGAATTGTAAGGGCGTTTGGGCCAGTTCCGAAGAAGGATGGTGATGTCTCGAGAGGGTTTTTTTCGTTGGCTACGAAAGCTGATTTTCTCCCATAAAGTATTGGCCAGAGAGCAAGTCAGCATGAGATGCTGAATATCTTCATTGCTTTGATTACAATTGGGACATTTGGAAGGTCCCATGAAGCCTCTTTTGATTAAATTATCCCAGGTGAGGATTCGTTTATGGCTGAGAAGCCATAGGAAGGTAGAGATCTTTGGCCATATGTTTGGGGCCCATATCAATTTCCAGAGAGGATCACGCGGAAGGGGCGCGAGGTGCATTAGAGAATAAGCTTCCTTCGTAGAAAACATACCTCTCGTTTTATATCCCCATCTGAGAATGTCAGGGTCCTCCAAATACCTGATTTTCCTTCTTTGAAGCTCAAGACTAAGGGCTTCCCATTCCCGAGCTTGAGCTTGAGGAGCTATGAGGGATGAGGACTTCCATTGCCTGAACCCGTTGTGTTGTGAAGGCAGCCAGAATTGACAGATCTTATCTTCCATTGTCGCATTGTTGTTGCCAAAATTGGTATGGGAGAAGGTCTCAAGAAGCTGATGATTTTGTTGCCACGCATCTGCCCAAAACCTAGCAGAGTTGCCATTGCAGATCTCCCAAAAACTGTGTTGTTGTATGAGTGAATAGTGTTGCTTTGCTGCGTTCCATACCAGAGAACCTGTGATTTCGGGTGAAAGCCTTATTAAATATTCAAGAGATCTATTATTGGCATATTTTGCTGTCCACAATCTAGCCCAGGGAGTGTGTGGATTTGAAATCCACTTCCACCATATACGTGCCTCCATGAATTCATTGCTGTGAATGGGGTTCCTAAGTCCAAGACCTCCTGTGTCCTTAGGCATGCAAACTGTGTTCCAATTTACTAAAGCCCATTTCCTATTCTGTCTAGAAGATCCCCAGAGGAAATTCCTTTGCAGGGATTTAATCTGTTTAAGGGCCCATTTAGGGGCAGCTAGCACAGAAAAGAGATAAAGAGGCATGGATTGCAGTACAGCTTTGATAAGAGTGAGTCTGCTGGCCATTTTGAGGGATCTGAAGGTCCATGAGGATAGTCGAGATTTGAGTTTATCAAGGAGAAGGTTCCAAGAGGCGTTTTTGACAGCAGAGTCAATAAGAGGGGCACCTAGGTATTTGTCCGGGAGAGAGGCAATGGAAAAACCAAGGATACAGGAAATACTAGCTTGATTCAAGGGGAGTGTATTGAAGAAGAAAATTTGAGATTTGGAGTCATTAATGGAGAGACCAGAGGCAGTGGAAAAAAGGTTTAGAATGGCCTTGAAAGAGCGAGCTTCTTGGACAGAAGGGTGGCCGAAGAGCATATTGTCATCCACGAATTGCTGGTGGGTGGTGGTAGGGGCACCATGAAGGGAAATACCTCTCAGAAGATGGGTGTTGACACCGTTATGAATTAATTTGCCCAGTCCTTCAGCCATAAGAAAAAAGAGGAAAGGAGAAAGAGGGTCTCCTTGTCTAATACCCCTGGAGGGAGAGAAAGGGGGAGAGGGGATCCCATTAACGAGGACCGAGAAAAAGGTGGAAGAAATAAGGTTCATTATCCATCTTATTCACGTTTGGTCAAAGCCAAAAGCGATGAGAACCTGCATCATGTAGTTCCAATTCAATCTGCCAAAAGCCTTAGAGAGATCGATTTTGAGGAGCATACCTGGTTCTTGCAAATTTTTAAGGAGTGTATGATCTCATGAGTTAGAATGATGCCATCCAATATTTGTCGTCCTTCCACATAGCCGGTCTTCTCAGGCGAGATGAGAAGCGGCAGGAGAGGCTTAAGCCTGTTGGATACAACTTTGGAGATAACCTTGTATATCACATTGCAAAGAGCAATGGGCCTGAATTTTTCTGGCTTGCTTGGTTGTTCCTCTTTCGGAATCAGCGCGATGAAGGTGGCATTGAGAGAGGGAAGGAGCCAATGCATGGTTCTAGATTCCTCAACGAGCTGCCAGACTTCATGTTTGATAAGATCCCATAAGTGATGGAAAATTTTTGAGGTAAAACCATCCGGGCCTGGTGCTTTTCCATCCTTGAACTGTGCCATAGCGTAATCCACTTCCTGGAGTGAGACTGGGCACAATAGCATTCTATTATGCTCATCAGTGATCAATTTAGGGATTAGCTGTGTGATTTGGTCTATAGCATGTTGTCTATTGACCAGAGGCTCTTGTTGGATACCTTTGAAATAATCCAAGAGCTCATTTTCTATTTCTTCATGCTTCTCCATTCGTTCCCCTTGCTGATTGGTGATATGGCTGATGCGATTTTGCATTCTTCTTTGAATAGTGGAGTTATGAAAGAATTTGGTATTTCTTTCTCCCTCCTTCAGCCAACGTATTCTTGATTTCTGCCTCCAGATGATTTCCTCTTGTTTGTATTTGTCTTCCAGCTGATTTTGTAGATCTTGTTCCTTAGCGGCAAGAGTTTCTGATCTTCCTTTGTTGATTATTTCCTGTTGAACTTCAGCCATTTTCTGCTCAAGGAATTTTTTCTCCTGAAATATGTTTCCAAAGACTGTCTGATTCCAGTTTTTGATGTTCATCTTGAGGTATTTGAGTTTCTGTTGAAACTGGTACATTTTAGATCCTTTTGGTGGGACGTAACTTTTCCACACAGCTTGAACCATTTCCTTAAAAGTTGGATGCGTGAGCCAAAAAGCTTCAAATTTAAAGGGTCGCTTTAGTTGAGACCCTATATCTTGCCATTGAAGAAGAATAGGCCAATGGTCCGATCCAGCTAAAGGAAGTATTGAGGCTGTGATGTCTCCTCCTACATGGATGTCATTATCCGAAATGAGGAATCTATCTAGCTTTGAAGCAATCTGCTAGTTTCTGGCTCTTCTGTTGTTCCAGATGAAGATGCCATTAGAGAAAGGAATGTCTATAAGCCAATTGGAGTTGATGAAGTTTTTGAAATGGGAGCATTCCGGATCCAGTCTTGGCCGTCCTCTAGATTTTTCCTCCATTCTGGTGATCATATTGAAGTCTCCTGCTATGATCCACAGGGGAAGTGTTCTATTGGAATTTAAAAGTTCCAAAGTATTTAATAGCCCCATCTTACTGACCTAATCTTGAGGAAAATAGATGTTGGAGAGATGTCCATGTATGTTGGTCCCAATAGGTTGGAAAGTTGCTTGAATAAGGTTGTGCGCCACATGGAAGTCTGCTAACCTTATAGTTTGAGTATCCTAGGCAACTGCTAGTCCTCCTGAGTATCCTGAAGCATCCACTACTACCGAGCTGCTGCTGGGCCAAGCCTTTGATAATATTGAGCCTAGCGTTTCACTGTTGCATTTAGTTTCCTGAAGAAAGAGGATTTGAGGCTTTTCTTTCTGAATCATGTTCTTAATCATCCTGTACTTTCCAAGGCTATTGAGCCCTCTCACATTCCATGAGATTAATTTCATGGTGAACTGCCTACGAGCGGTTTAAAGAACCGCGTTAACTTGGGATAACGCCCTGAATCCACCAATATCTCTCCCAGAGCGATGGTGCGTTGCCAATCTAGCTTTCGACCTCGCTTCTTGGTTTCTTTTATAACTTTCAAGCTGTCCCAATGGCTTCCTGGTTGAATACCTAGTTTCTTCTGATGTTGAACCTTAAATAGGGCTGCTTCAAGCGATTCAATCTGTTTGGAATTTATTTTATCAAATTCTTTTCGTCTGTAGGCGTCTTCTAATCCCAATAGATCCAATTTTCCAAGATCAAAGCCGTCTGAGTCTTCATCCATGAGGGTGAGCTGACTATTTTCTGGAGCTTCCTTATTGGCATGGCTAGAGCTAGATTGCATCCCATCCAGATCCATGAGGGTAGGGTTCCAGGTCACTTGCTTTTTTGTCGAAGGAGGATCAGTATCTGAGGGAGTATCAACTTGCACCTCTGGTTGGGTAGTTGCAGGGGTTTGGGGGTTAGGCTGATTCAAAGGGTTGGTGGAAGGGGTGGAGGGATGGAGGGAGGGTTGGACGGATTCATTTTGAGGGTCAGTCTGAGCAAGGATGGCAAAGATATTGCTGGTGGAGGGTGTATTGGCAAGAGAATTTGGTTTTTTCACCGAGGAGGAGGATTTCTTGGAGTTTCTCCTTCGAATGGGAGCTTTTGTAAACCCATCTGCTTCTGTATTGTCTTCGGCTTCTTTAGTCTGAGATTGAGAGTTAAGGAGACAATCTCTGAATAGATGTCCATGGGCTTGGCATCTCCTGCAGCGAAATGGAACATGTTCATAGTCAAGAGGTTGTATCCATTCAAAATCATCATGAAATAAACTTACCGCATCTGGTAGAACTTTATCCAAATGCATGTAGACACATATTCTTGCATAGGATGTGTATCTTCGAAGCTTGGTCTCTTCAACTATCTTTATGAACTCTCCTAACCCTCTTCCAATTTCATAAAGTGACTCCTCATCCCAATATTCAAGAGGTAGAGAGTATAGACGAATCCATACAGGGGCCCAATTGAAGTTTTCCTTATCTCGGTTGAATCTTTTGACCCAGTTTCGGAGATATAGCCCTACCCAATTGAAAAAATATGGGCCACCATCTATTACCTTATTTCTGTCCTCGATGCAGTTAAAGATGGTTGTGAATAAGCCTTTCGGACCTAACTGCAGAGTAACATGCCCTTTGGGCTTCCATTTGGAAGCAATCCAACCCTGTAACGCTTTCTCTGTTGGCCAAAAGCCAATAAATTTTCCAATGAGAGCGTGATCTCTCATATACTGGATTCTGGTGTTTATGCGGTGACTTGGCAAGTCGATTTTGGGTCTATCTGGAGCTATTGGCTTACATGTGGAAGAAATGACAGGTTGCGCGTCCGTTTGCTTCTCAGAGCCCAGCATCTGAGACGCATTGGCCTCCAGCTTTTCTCCTGTTTCTATTTCACTTTGTTTTGGTATCCCCTCGAGTCCTTTGTCCATTTCAGGGGGAGGCTTACTGCCTCCCCCCGTTGCCATCTCCATACCTGGTTGCAGAGCCGCTCCGCGTAGCGTGACAGGCGCTGACACAGCACAGCCGTTTGCAGGGGTAGCTAGGGTTTCGGCGCAGAGAAGAAAACCCTAGCATTCACACGATTGTTTTCCTTGAATTCGACGAACTCTTAAACAAAGTTCGGCCCAAGAACTATTTTTTGCAAACGGCATGTTAAATCAAACGAAAAGTAGTTTGGATTTAAGATTATTCTTAAAGTTTGGCCAAAATTTTACTTAAATTTCTTTCGAATTTGGAAAAGTACATGGAAATGCCCCTCCAATAAAAAATTTCGTGACAATATAAATTGCCGCAAAACCATTCATTATTTTCGCATATTTTCGCACTTTTGGTCTGATTTTACAAAAGTCTTGATCTGATTTTGCAAAGAATTGTTTTGGGTTGAAGGAATTTTCTTGGAAGTACATTCAAAGGACTTCAAGGGAACTTTCTTTGAGACATATTATTTTCGTACATTTGATTTGATTTTGCAAGGAATTTTTTTGGGTTTAAAGAATTTTCTTGGAGGTACATTCAAAAGACATTTCTTAGAGGTATGTGATACAATTTTTTGGGATTTTTTTTTTTAAAGTATGGATTTGGGATTAATTTCGAAAGGACATTTTTTGGTTTTGGGTTGAAGTAAATATTTTACAATGATTTTTTAAAATGAGTTTTTGTGTAACTTTTTAAATGAAATTTTTTTGTAGGACTTGGAAGGAAATATTTTGAACTTCGTTTCATTTTTATAAGACATTTTTTTCTTGAATTTTTTAAAGTAAGTGTTTTGGATTGGAGTATGTATTTTTTGCAAAAAATTTAAAATGAGTTTTTTTTAAATTAAATCTTTTGTGATGTTTTTTTTAATTGAGTTTTTGTCTAAATTTTTGAAGGAAATTTTTTGAACTTCATACTCTATTATCATGGGAAATCGAAGAAATTGTACGAGAAAATATGATCGAAAAAGAGACCCTGAGGAACATAGAGAAGAGACGAGACAATCTCGCAAAAGAAAGATAGAAGCACTCTCAAATATTGAAGGGGAAAATCAACCTCAACTAGAAGTTGAAGCAGGTATGTAAATGTAAATATTATGATTTTGATATATTTAAAATTTTTCTAGTGTAAAATGTGAAGCTTAATTTTTATTTGATGAACTAATTTGAAAAATATTTTGCAATGTGAACAAAGAGAGATATTCCTCAAAACATTGATGATGAGATACAAAATTTTGAAAGAGAAAGTGAAAGAGATATTGAACCAATGATTGAAGATGGTGAAAATGTTGAAAGAAATTCAAGTGAAGAAATTGAATCACAAGGTATGTATATATATATATATATATATATATATATATATATATGTTGAACACATGCACGTATTATTGAAATTATACATATTTATTAATTTAGTTATTTATTGAATATGTAAACTTATTATGTACTATTCATTCAAATATGTACAGATGAAATCAATGTCGATGATGAGATGTTAGAAAATGTTGACACTCACACATATGGAGATAAAAAAACTGACCATTATATACGATATCGTGTTAACCGCATTTTTGAGAAGTATTTCATAAAGGAAAATGTGACAGTTCAAGCCCAAATGTTGAAAGGTCTCCTATCATTAAGGAAATTAAAAGAAGCTACAACTTTATTGGGTATTCGAAAATCAACCAAAGATAAAAAAAATGAAGGAAAATGTAATACAAAATATAAATAGTGCTATAAATTCAATGAAAAGATCTAGATAGAAAAATGTTTCAGTTGTACGTAGAGCAATACATATGGCAGTGGTTTCATCAAGTACTAAAGAGAATCACTTGGTAAAATCTATGGCACGAGCATTAGGAACCTCATGAAAAACTTTGCACAAACATCGGAAATTTCGGTTGCAAATAGATGTAAATGATGAACTCGCTTGTTGGAGAGTTATTTGTAGGCAACCATACAAAGATAGACTTGGAGAAAATGTTAAAAAAATAATATATGAATATTGGAAGAACAATTCGCGTGTTTCGCCAACTGCAAGGCATGTGATGCGAAGAAGAATAACACGAAATCAGTACGAAGAACATGAAAAATATTTCTTGGAAACCACTCAGATAGAGTTATTCAACAAGTTCAAAGAAGAGAATCGTCAAATTCATGTTTCACTCAGTGCTTTTGTTCAACAAAAACCATCGTATGTAAAACCTATCACCGTACGCGACACTTGTTGTTGCCATTATCATGTGGAATTTGAGTTATATTATGACACATTCCTTGATTTTGGTAGAACATTTTGGAAGGATTCACCTCCTCCTTCCACTATCTGTGATTTCATATCTCAAATTCTATGTGAAAGAGAAAGCGATGAACTATTTTATGAAAAGAAATGTGTTGGTGGTAAAAAATGCGATGATTGTGGAAATTTGACTAAATTTCAAAACAAATATCGTACTGATATAAATGATCAATCATTGTCCAACATGAAAGTGAAATGGAAGAGATATGAATATATCCATACATCGATTCAAGGTGCAAATAGTGTTAAAAGAATTGAATTATGAGAAGAATAAATTTTTGTGATAGACTTTTTGAGAAAATTTGAGGCAGAAATTTACAAATACACCAAGCATTCCCATAGAGCTCGATGGCAAGACTTGCAATTCAAAAAATACCATGAATTTTTTCCACCAGGGACCATTTTGTCAGTAATTGATTTTGCAAAAAACTACACATTTGTTCCATAAAAAGAAATTCAGAGTGAATACTATCATTCTGACCAAGTCTCCATGCTCGTCCATATTCTATATAGACATGCTGAACAAAACGTCGATCATATAGAAAGCACCAGTGAAAATCGACATATTATTAAAGAATATCACTTTTATATCAGTGACGATCGTACACATGATACATATTTTGTACAACATTGTTTTGGAAAAATTTATGATTCCTTGAAAAATCGTGGAATAACATTCAATGAACATTGGATATGGTCAAACGGATGCCCAGGTCAATTCAAATCTGCACAATAATTCTTTTGGTTGTGTTGTCTTCATAAGAAAACCTGCATTAAAAATTGTTGGAATTTCTTTGAGACTGGCCATGGAAAAGGAGAACATGATGGTGTAGGGGCATGCATAAAACAAGCACTTCGAAGATATCAAATGAACCCCTATGCAAGCCAACTTGTGGATGCGAAAGAATTTGTTCAATGGTGCATCGCTTCTCTAAGCCATGAGACTAACCGATCAAGGGAAGTGCAAAGGTACATTCAATTTAATTTTCATTGGATATCTAATTTTAAACAGTGTACATTTGTCACAATGATTATCTTTGATTATATTTTGATATCATATTTACATTCTTCTTTAAATTTTCCATATAAAGTTTTTTTTGGCATATTGGGATCGAAGACGTAGATAGATCAATTGGAAATGACGTTGAAACAATAAAAGGGACTCGAAAATTGCATTCAATTAAAACAAAGTCATCCAGAAATGTGTTTGCATTGGATAAAATAAAATATTCTTGTTTTTGTGATGTTTTCATAGACAACACAAAATCCAATGACGTTTGTGAAAACAAAATGTATGTAAAAGATTGGAAACATACAGAGCTAAATACAAAGGGAAAAATGTCTGTTGCAATGTTTGAATAAATGCAATCAGAGGAGACTACAATATCATCCGATGGTGATCGAGTTTCTGATCTTGTTAGAGAAGGTAACATTTGAATTGCTTTCTAATGATAAATATCTAGAAATAAATTTGAATATGTATAATTTTGTTAAGTTTGTTTTATTTTGCAGGAGATGTTTTTGCTGTAATTGCACCTACTGACAATGATGAAAATGTGAAGTATTATTTGATGCGTTGCACTGAACGAAAAATGAAATTATTAGAAGACTATAATGATCACGGATTTCCATATGAAAGAGGATCTATTATACTGAAAGGTTATTTTTTCAGACAAACTAATCAAAGTGGGAATTTTGTTTACTTTGAAGACTATGAACCTGATTTCATAAGTTTTCAATATAGTCACTTGGTGTGTGTAACACGCATAAATTTGATCGAGGTTCAATCAAAGAAAAAAACGAATATTAAGAAATGGAAAATGTTAAAATCCGATCATGAACGGATTATTGAAGATGGCATTCCATTGGAATTTTTTTTATTGAACTGCCCAACAATTTATTCTCTTTGGATTATATGTTCTAGAACTTCCAGTACTCAATTAAAAATTGAGCTTCCTTGTTATGTTATCTATGCAAGTGTTTGCACATGTACAAATTGTTTTGGTACATGCACACTCTAGTATCAACTGAAAGTAGCTTTTTTATACATGCATTGATGAAAAATGTTGCATACATATTGGATATATATGTATATGTTCTAGAATGAAATTAACTATTCAAGTAGTTTTACTATGTGCATTGATGAAAAATGTTTCATGTACTCAATATATATGTTCTAGAATGCAATTAACTAAAAGTAGTTTTTCTATGTGCATTGATGAAAAATGTTGCATGTACTGGATATATACACGAACTCAATGCATGTAGTTTTTCTTGTGGGATTTTTTGGTAAAGAGTATCCACAATGTAAATAAATCATATGTAGTATAATTTTGTACGAATATTCCTTTCAGACAAGAGACTCGGAGCACTTCTTCGACTTTTGGTGGGATTTGACCCACATCTCTATTCCTGATTGAAAATCTAGTACAAAATTTGTCTGTCCAATGGTCGAATATGTTCTATGTGCATTAATGAAAAATTTACATACTACATACTATTGTTTGAGTGAAATTTTTTTTAAAACTTACCAAATGTACTTCAACCATGTCTAAAACTTGAATTTTAAAAACTTTTTGATTATATCAAAACAAATTACTTCACATGTCATGCTAATTGTAGTTCAACTATCCAATAAAAACATTAACCATTTAACATTATATCACATGCCAAATGTAGATTAAAATGGTATCCAAAACTTAGTTTTAAAAACTTTTTGATTATATCACAACATTACTTCACATGATTAATGTACTTCAACCATCCAAAACTTGGGTTTTAAAAACTTTTTGATTATATCACAACATTACTTGACATGCCATCCAATTGTAGTTCAACTATCCAATAAAAACATTTAACATTATATCACATGTGCCAAATGTAGATTGAAACCATCCAAAACTTAAGTTTTAAAAACTTTTTGATTATATATCGTGCAACATTACTTCACATGACATGCCAATTATAGTTCAAATATCCAATGAAAACATTAAAAATTATATCACATGTGCCAAATGTAGATTGAAACCATCCAAAACTTAATTTTTAAAAACTTTTTGATTATATATCGTGCAACATTACTTCACATGCCATGCCAATTATAGTTCAACTATCCAATAAAAACATTTAACATTATATCACATGCCAAATTTAGATTGAAACCATCCAAAATTATAGATCACAACATTACTTCACATGCACGTATTACTTCACATGCCATGCCAATTGTAGTTCTTGACTATCCAATAAAAACATTAAACATTTAACATTAAATATCACATGCCAAATGTAGATTGAAACCATCCAAAACTTGAGTTTTAAAAACTTTTTGATATATATCATGTAACATTACTTCACATGCCATGCCAATTATAGTTCAACTATCCAATAAAAACATTTAACATTTAACATTAAATATCACATGCCAAATGTAGATTGAAACCATCCAAAACTTGAGTTTTAAAAACTTTTTGATTATATCATGTAACATTACTTCACATTCCATGCCAATTATAGTTCAACTATCCAATAAAAACATTTAACATTATATCACATGCCAAATGTAGATTGAAACCATCCAAAACTTAACTTTTAATTTAACAAAAAATTATAGATCACAACATTACTTCACATGCCAAATTTACTTCAAGCATCCAAAACTTAAATTTTAAAAACAAAAAAATTATAACACATCATTACATAACATGCCAAATGTAGTTCAAAAGCTAAACATTAATTTATAGATGACAACATTACTAGTAGTTCAATTATCCAAAACTTAAAAGTCTTAAAAACCAAACAAATTATATAACAACATTACTTCACATTCACATGCCAAAAGTACTAAAACCATCCAAAACTTAACTTTTTGGAACAAAACAAATTATATTAACACTGTAATAAAATATGTCCAAAAATTGTAGATCTCACAAGTATCAAACTGTATCAAGTTATATATATATATATATATATATATATATATGATAGTGCATCTAGATTATATATAAAAAAGTAAATTTAAGACTATCTAAATCTTGAAATCAAATCTACAAATCATGTCCATCAAATAGAGATGGATGTAGCGTCTTTCCTATCAGGGTCTCAATCTGCGCACTATCATGTGAAGCATGGGAAACCTATACACAATGCACATGTACAAACATTAAAATTTGATGTTTTAAAAATGGGAAACCTATACACAATGCACATACAAAATTAAAATTTGATGTTTTAAAAAATGAGTGAGAATATATATATATAACTTCATGTAAAAACAAAATATAAAAAAAAACTATAATACCTCATGAGGTTCCCCTTCCATTTGTTCGCTCACTACAGTCCCCCGATGGGAATATCTCCAACAGAGAATCAGATAATATATATATATATATATATTAAAAAATTTCAGATGAAAATGCATGTGTACATATATAAACTTATTTTCAATAATATTAAAAAAAAAGTTAGACAACTTGTTCAAATGGTTGAAATGGTGTGGATGTTCCTATATACATCGCTAGAGTCCGTGGATTAAAGAAATCTTCTATAGAAACTTAAAATTCAAAATTTTAAAAATACAAAATAACTCAAGATCAAGATCTGAATTTATAATAAAACTTAAATAAACTTCAATTTATAAATTATAACTAAATTAAAAACACACACACACACACACATATAAGTGAAAAATTGAATACTTCTGCAAGTGAATTTGGGAAATCTCCTAACATAGGCTCCAAAAGAAAATCTCCAAGAACCTAAAATTCAAAAAATTTAAAATAACTCAAGATATAGATATATATATCTCAATTTTTAATGGAACTTTTTGAGGTGGAATATATATATATAACTTAAACATAAATTTTAAAAGTGAAAATTTGTCCATACTTGTTGTGGATGTGGCACATATCCTAAGGAAGTAGAAGGTACATCTCCCAAGGAAGAAGAAGGTACCGCCATCCCAAAAACATCGGACGAAATTAGAATCTGTTAAAACATTTTATTATTATATATATTCATGTACATGTGTGCACAATTATTTATTTTAAAAATATCACTCAAAAAACACTAACATTTTTCAACATATCTTGATGGTGAGACCCATCTGCATTGTTTGAACCAGAGGTCCCGAACGTGATATTAACATTTTCATCATTCATCATGCATGACAACTGCAAATGGTTTTTTAACATATAATGATACATTTTTGTTAGATTAATGTACATATAAATAAATGTATACATGTACATACACATGTATTTATTACAAATTGTACACAGATATGTGTCAAAATAATTTAACCCTAAGGTCATTAACACATACCGTTCCTGTACCCTCTTCCTCATGAAGAATTAGGTCTTTCCAACCATTGCAACAATTCTTTCCATATATTCGGAGATCTTCAACATTCATGTTGTCAATCTCTTCATCTGTAAAATACACAAAATTGGCACGTGCATTCTCACGTGCTCTTTGTCGATTTAGACAAACATCGACTCCACCGAATCCATTGTAAACATTGTCGATCATGACATCCCTTGCTTCTCGACTTATTTGAGAAGTCACATCCATCTCTGACCGCAGATTTTCGACCTGAAAAGTTTGACTCAATGAATCCACTTACCTCAGGCTGAGGCAAATCCACATCTTGCTTAGCGCCTATAGTTTGGCACAATCGACCTTTCCCTGACAAAAGAATTCTAATGGAAGGTCAGCCGTAATTAAGCTCAGTTTGAAAAAAATCATAGAATAATTTTACAAAATAAAAAGGAACCTCGTCGTTCCATGGGAGTCTTCCATAGGCTGCAAGGTGCTTATCATACAAATAGTGAGCTATATTGGGGTGCCTGAAATATTGCACCTTCAACATCTTTCTTTTCGACCCTTCTTTGAAATTAAACATTGACTTCACCATTTCTTTTGTAACTCTTGGTTTTACATCCTCCCATTTATCGGGACCCATTACTGTTTCCTTTCTTTTTCTCATGACTTATACAAATGTATCAGTCGTTGGCCCAAGATTTTTGTACACAGCTACTAGTTCGCCTAATGAATGTGTAACTATTTCGAGGTTTTACAAACTCTCATTTGCTTGGAGACTTGGAGACCATGGATATGAGAATGAAAAACTTCTATTTAGATCTATTCTAGAGATATGGATAATTTGTGTTTTACATGTACATTGAATATAAAAGGTTTTTTCTCTCATTGTTTGATTCCATGGATATGAAAATGAAAAACTTCTATTTAAAACTATTCAAGAGATTGATTGACTTGTAGGGGCATTTACTCTTAGGTTATTTAAACCTATGTTTTGTATCAAATCACTTATGGTTTCAATGGGAAACTTTTATGGCTAATTAAAGTGTTTTACATGTTGAATATAAAAGGTTTTTTTCTCTCTCATTGTTTGAGACCATGGATATGAAAATGAAAAACTTCTATTTAGATCTATTCTAGAGATATGGCTAATTTGTGTTTTACATACATTGAATATAAAGGTTTTTTTTCACATTTTTTGAGACCATGGATATGAAAATGAAAAACTTCTAGATATTTAAAACTATTCGAGAGATTGATTGACTTGTAGGGGCATTTACTCTTAGGTTAAAACCTATGTTTTGTATCAAATCACTTATGGTTTCAATGGGAAACTTTTATGGCTAATTCAAGTGTTTTACATGTTGAATATAAAAGGCTTTTTTCTCTCTCATTGTTTGAGACCATGGATATGAAAATGAAAAACTTCTATTTAGATCTATTCTAGAGATATGGCTAATTTGTGTTTTACATACATTGAATATAAAAGGTTTTTTCTCTCATTATTTGAGACCATGGATATGAAAATGAAAAACTTCTATATTTAAAACTATTCGAGAGATTGATTGACTTGTAGGGGCATTTACTCTTAGGTTAAAACCTATGTTTTCTATCAAATCACTTATGGTTTCAATGGGAAACTTTTATGGCTAATTTGTGTTTTACATGTTGAATATAAAAGGTTTTTTTCTCTCTCTCATTGTTTGAGACCATGGATATGAAAATGAAAAACTTCTATTTAGATATATTCTAGAGATATGGCTAATTTTTGTTTTACATGTACATTGAATATAAAATGTTTTTTCTCTCATTGTTTGAGACCATGGATATGAAAAGAAAAACTTCTATATGTAGGGGTATTTACTCTTAGGTTAAAACCTATGTTTTGTATCAAATCACTTATGGTTTCAATGGGAAACTTTTATGGCTAATTTGTGTTTTACATGTTGAATATAAAAGGTTTTTTTCTCTCTCATTGTTTGAGACCATGGATATGAAAATGAAAACTTCTATTTAGATCTATTCTAGAGATATGGCTAATTTGTGTTTTACATACATTGAATATAAAAGGTTTTTTCTCTCATTGTTTGAGACCATGGATATGAAAATGAAAAACTTCTATATTTAAAACTATTCAAGAGATTGATTGACTTGTAGGGGCATTTACTCTTAGGTTAAAACCTATGTTTTGTATCAAATCACTTATGGTTTCAGTGGGAAACTTTTATGGCTAATTTGTGTTTTACATGTTGAATATAAAAGGTTTTTTTCTCTCTCATTGTTTGAGACCATGGATATGAAAATGAAAAACTTCTATTTAGATCTATTCTAGAGATATGGCTAATTTTTGTTGTACATACATTGAATATAAAAGGTTTTTTCTCTCTCATTGTTTGAGACCATGGATATGAAAATGAAAAACTATATACTTGGTTAAAACCTATGTTTTGTATCAAATTAATTTTTGTTTCTAAATACTATATACATGTTGACTGTAGGGGCATTTACTGTAGGGGCATTTAGATCTATTCCAGAGATTGACTATAGGGCCATTTACTAGATATGTCACCTTTCATAAAATATGAGATCCAGAGGCTACCTTTCCCTTTATAGACTCTGCCTATAGAACTACCATGGATATGAAAATGAAAAACTTATAATTATATCTATTCTAGAAATTGAATGTATGGGCATTTACTAGATTAGGTTAAAACCTATATTTTGTATCAAATTACATTTTGTTTCTAAATACTATATACATGTTGAATATCAATTAGATGCACATAACATGCAAGTTATGTGCAAATGATGGATGATGAATGACCTAAGTGAATCTCCATATCAATTGGATGCAAGTTATGTGCAGATGATGGATGATGAATGAGGTGATGTTGATCATAACCTTTACATCTATATGATAGGAAGCTTGATATAAATAACAAGGTTTATACTAGATATAATTTTGGAATTCAAGTTATGTGTTGATGATTGATGATGAATGACCTAAGTGAATCTCCATATCGATTGGATGCAAGTTATGTGTAGATGATGGATGATGAATGAGGTGATATGTTGATTATAACCTTTACATCTATATCATAGGAAGCTTGATATACATAACAACGTTTAAAGACTAGATATGATTTTGGAATTTATATTAGTTGGAATATTTCAATCAAAAACTAAACAGAGTCATATATTACCGACAAACACCAACAAACAGATATGAAGATACTTGAAAGAGACTACAAACAATGGAATATAGTACCGAAAAGGTGAGAAAGTCATCTATTACCAACAAATAGATATTAGGATACTTGAAAGAGATTGCAAACAATGGACTATAATACCCAAAAGGTGAGAAATTTACATTGAAAACATATAGAGATTCAACTAGAGGCTTGTGTGGATGACATGAAAAGTACAAGTGGAAAATGTATAATTCTACTTAGGAAGAGTCTTTGGTTTAATGGTTAAGCAAGAAAGAGTCATTACTCTCTCTATCTAGAGTAGAAGCAGAATACATGATAGTTACTTATTTTTCAGTGTTTTGGATGAAATGGGCTCTACAATATATTAAGGTAAATTTCATTGAACCTACATATCTATTAAGTGTTTCAATACAACTGTAATAATAATTTCAAAAATAAAATATACTACTTCCTTCAATCACTAAACATATCATCATAAAGTATCACTTCCTCACACAACAAACATGTTCCAAAATATTTATAAAGTACATATGTATGTATAATTTATATAACATGTTCCAAAATATTCTCAAATGTACACAATATTATTATAAATTTTCATATCTAATTAATAGAGACAGAGCCAAAAAAAGCAAAGACAATGCCAAAAAAACCAGAGACAACGCCAAAAAAGTACATATGTATATATAATTTATATAAACATGTTCCAAAATATTCTCAAATCTACACAGTAGTATTATAAATTTTCATATCTAATTAATAGAGACAGAGTCTAAAAAAGCAAAGACAACCAAGAAAAACAGAGACAAAGCCAAAAAAAGCAGAGACAGAGCCAAAAAAAAGTACAGATGTATATATAATTTATATATACAGGTTCCAAAATATTCTCAAACGTACACAGTATTACTATAAATTTTCATATCTAATTAATAGGGAAAAAGCCAAAAAAAGAAAAGACAGAGCCAAAAAAGCGGAGACAGAGCCAAAAAAAATACATATGTATATATAATTTATATAATCATGTTCCAAAATATTCTCAAATGTACACAGTAGTATTATAAATTTTCATATCTAATTAATAGAGACGGTGCCAAAAAAAGTAGACAGAGCAAAAAAAAGCAGAGCCGAAGCCAAAAAAAGCAGAGACAGAGTGAAAAAAAGCAGAGACAAAGCCAAAGAAAGTAGAGAATGAGCGAAAAAAAGCAGAGACAGAGCCAAAAAAAGTACATATGTATATATAATTTATATAAAAATGTTCCAAAATATTCTCAAATGTGCACAATAGTATTATAAATTTTCATATCTAATTAATAGAGACAGCAAAAGAAAGCAGAGACAGGGCCAAAAAAAGAAGAGACAGGGCCTCTCTTATTCATAACTGATTTCTCTTCTGCATAAATTCCCTACAGAAAAATAGTGACAATGTTAAACATACCTGGACACTGAAGACGCTGAAGATGCTGAAGACAACGATCCTGAAATATTTCGTGGAGGACCTCTGCAACAAAAAAATCAACAGAAATTAAAACCAAATTAAAAACAACAACAACAAAAAAAATTACAAAAATTTAAAATTTGGTATCTTACCTCCTTGAACTTAATTCGCACGTGACAAAAATGAGCACGCGAGAATGCTGGATAGAATAGAGCACATGAGAATGTTGGAAAGAATAGAGCATGCGAGAATGCTGGACAAAAACGAGTGCGTGGTAAATGGGAACAGAAACCCGAAAAATGTTGTGGGTGATAAATTTATAAAATATGAGTTCGGCCAAACTTTGTTTGCCAGTTTTCCAAACTCAGGCGAAAAATCTGTTCGCCATTGCCGTCAGTACGCCGTGAATGTAAACAACAAACAAATTTTGGCCGAACTAAATTCAATAGTTCGGCCGAACTCCTGAATTGTTCGGTCGAACTATGACAAGAGTTCGGATGAACTATGGAGGAAAAAAAAATTCTGCCCCAAATTGTCACAAAAGTGTTACCCATGTTCGCATTTTCACCTATATATTATATTTACTCATATTTTATACTTTATAATTTATAGTACTTTTTATAACTATTGACTCTTTAATATTTATTATAGTATTTTTTGTAAACATTATGTGACAATTTAAAATTTGGAAATTATAATTGTTTGGTAATGAATTATGAATATTATTCTCCGCTGAACATTTCATTCCATGTTAGATATTCATTTTTATAGTTTGGTAATGGTTATAAATACAAATTTAGCGATGGCAAATGTTATACATTGATTTTTGAAGCTTTGGAACATTAAACTTGACGAGAATCTATATGTTCCTACTTGTGTACCCATCGTTGATGAAGATTATAACCACTACATGATTCATGTTCTATGGTTTATTCCATGTTTTTTATGTTTTTTATTACCAATTAAAAAATATATATTATAAAAAAATGCTCCTAGAAATGCTCCTAAGTCGAGAGCTTCCAAATATTTTCTCTCTTAATCCCACATCCATGTAGCCTTGTATGTATGGGCATGGAAAGTGTGTCATATTTATATTTTTTTGTATAGAATTCCTTAATGTTAGAGATATCAAGGAGAAACATATTGAGGTGGGTATTTTAGGGATCCACGTAATCTTTAGAAAAAGGAAGGTGATGTGGGTCGATAAAGGGGTGGGAGAGGGGATAGGAAGAGGATAAGGGGTTTTAGAAATGAATAACGTGATGATATAATGCTCAACTAATGTGAGGTTGGAGATTGAGAAGTTATACATGTAAGAGAGGTATTAGTTGGCTAGGACATAGTCAACTACACTAGCTCCATTTTTATGAGGAGAGCAAGTAAAATGAATTAAATAAGGGAAACATGGGAGTCCATTCAAGATCAATATCACATGATATTACCCTATTTGTATGATATATCTCCCATAAACTATAAGTGGTTAATGTATATACTATGAGATCCTATCAAGACGCACTGATGTTGCATGTAACTCCTAGATGAAAAATGCATCATCTACTCTATCATGGATGGGTACCCACATGTCTTTGTAGCACACAATAAAATATCGTAGAATGTTAATGTCTCTGAGGAAGGAGTAGTGGGATATTTCTACATAGAGGTCAAGGAAATGACCTCCCTTAGACTCCCTATGAAGTGCAAATTGTGTTGTGGCTGGTATAAAGTAGTAAAATACAATGTATATATTTGTTGGATACTGAGGGAATCTTACATAAATCCTTGGACAACCCTTGAGTCTATAAAAAAATCAAACCTTGTTTCTTATCCACAATACCATCACCATTGGTACCCATTAATCATGGGTTTTCCTTCGCATAATACTTGCAAATTTCCCTCTAAAGAAAAATAAGTCATGGGACCTAATCACCTCATGGAACATGCTTGCTGAAGACAAATAAACCATTATAGTTCCAAAAACCAATGAAGATGGTGGACTTGCATCCCCTGTCATTTTATCCATTTGATAGTTATTGCCATTTAATCCGCCACGTGAAATATCTATATGGAACTCAATCTTGAATTATGGCTTTGAGATCATAAATAACCACCCATTTCCCTTATTTTCTTGTGGTTGCAACTAAATCCTAACTATCTTAAGCTCCACATGTTAGGATATGGTGAGGTTGGGATCAACAACATTTTATATGAGGGTGGTAGTGAGATAGGTCTTCTCTTGGAGGGAAGAAACCTCATGCAATCATTCAAGGTTTGAAAAATAATGAAGAGTGTGGAGCTGGGAAACCAAAGAGGGTCTGACAGAACCATTAGAAGCGGAAACACACACACTCTTAGAGAATCTCTCAAGTACAATATAGGAACTTCTCTTTCAAATTTTTTTGTGCAATCCCCTCATGAATTGTAAAATGGTGGGTCGTTTCATTACTTCCCTTTTACAAAAAAATCATTTTGAGAGTTAAATGTATTCTTATGTATTTCTACCTAATGTTTATAAGGTGTCTATTACTCAATCTCCTCCACCTTCTACAACAAATTTTTAACTTGGGAGTTCGAAAATGTGAATTCCTATTCCATAACTGTAATCATGTGGTTATATAATTTTCTTGGTTACTATTTACATCGTTATGGATTTAAAATTCATCAGTTGGATTAGATGTTTCTATAGAGTTCCTTTATAGAAGTACAAATACATCAATGTCAAAGGGATAATATTCCACCACCTCACTATTAGAACTATGTATTGTAAATTCTGAATTATTGTCAGCTCTATGTAGGTTATATAAAAGCCCGCCATGGCCATGGAGAGAAGACACCTATCATTTTCGAATATCTCCCTCTCGTGGATTTTGTTTCTTTGAAACAATACTTTTGAAGTGTTCTCCTAAACAACCCGACTCCCAAATACCTCCTAGTGAAAGCATGCTAAATTCCAATCACATATTTTCCTCTCTACCTCTCTACTCCCAAATTCCACTCATGAGGGATGAAATATAACTAAAATTGGAGAATAAATATTTCTCTAAGCCTTTCCATGGCCATTCCATATCAAAACTTGTTGATTCATTGTGCAAATATAGCTAATGGCTTCAAAATTCAACCTTAATCTTGGATCTACAAATATGGTTTTGAGGCATGTGAATTGGTGTCATCTTCCTTGAATATTTTGGAACAATAGGAAACAAAAATCATGATATATTTTATTTGGGAATATATTTCGGAAAAATAAATCTTTTTCTAAGGATTCGACATGTAACTTTTTACCTCTTGTGGTAGTAATTTCATATCATAGTGTTGAATAAACAATAAGGATATGATACAAGAGGATTCAGAAGAGGAGAACTAGAGGAATTGGGAATAAGAGTAGAGGATCTAAAAAACATAATACTTGAAGATGTGGAAGAAAATTTAATGTTGCAAGATGAAATTGAAAAAGAAGAAAATACGGTAGAATTCAACCCCAAAATACATTTAGTATCATTTTTGAATGATAGAGGTACTGAAAATCAAGAAGGTTCCTGTTATGATGGTAGTTTGGAGGTTGCGACTCATTTATGAGACAAGAGAGCTTGAAAGGTAATTCCAGTATGATAATTTTGAGAACATGAATCATGTTCTATTTTTAAAGGCCAAATTAAAGGGTCATGTTGCAAAAGAGAGAAATATGTTAGAGGATAGTGTAGAAAACAACTCAAATATGTACACCATAGAAAGGATCTATACAAACAATGCAATTTTGGTACCAATTTTCACTGGGTAGTAATATTTAGAGGTCGCATGGCTATATCCACAAGGCTGTAACTTTTTAGAAACATAGTGCAATGTAGTTTAACATTTAATTCCTCTTCTTGACAATTACTTGTGAATATTCCATGTCTTCTTTAAAATTCTTACGGCCTCTTCCTTAAGTAATTTTACAATTTTTTAATCATTCAAGAAATATAGAGATCATAATGAGATGAGAGACACCAAGAAGATACCCTTTCGAATCCTTGCACTGAGTCTGTTTCTCTATTCCTTAGGCATCTAGGAATAACAAGTGGAACCAAAAATCCTAAGATGCCTTATCGAAGGAATGTATCCATACAACATTTCAAAGGGAGTACTGGTTTTGATAGCATTATATGGACATGTTCCTTCATCGTAGTGTGAAATGTATGAAAAATTGTGTGCAGGAGTAGAGGTAATCTTCCCAAAAGAATTCTCTCAACAAACGTCGTCTCAAGGAAGTCAAAGGTAATCTTCTTAAGGTTGTGGCTTGCTTGCAATGACTAGGTGGGATATAGTTCCTTGGCATAAGCTATGATAGGAATATCTATTTCAACACCAATGGATGTTATGTCATGCACAATGGATATTGATTCTAATTCTAAGGAAATAGGGTCATCATTTTAAACGCGAGATTAAACAACTTAATCATAAATTGAAGAACATCAAGTTGAGAGTGTGGGTAATACAATTCCTTCAACTTCATTAAAGCTTCAAAGGCATTTGAAAATGGAAAAATATGTCGACTCACCTCTTCATTTATTGACTCTTCAATCAAGGCATAGGCCTTGTTGTTCTTGTTCTCCTTCACAAATCGCTTTCCACAATAGATTGAAAATGAGAGTGTTTTATCTTAGGGATCACTTAAGATAGTTGTATTTACTAGTAAGAATGATTCCCACTATGGAGATGAGTGAATACATACAGAAAATATAATCTTCTTTCGAAAAATGAAAACCTCCCTTAAAGTCTTCTAAGTCTTCTATTGTATGGATGAAAAAAAAATTATATGACATGTATATACATGTCACCTCGCCTTAATGTATCACTCAAAATAATATTTTCCCACACATAATAATATGTAACATATTTATTTAATTCAATCCACTTCCTATAATATATGCCCATAATATATTATATACCATGGCCTTTTTTTTAAAATGAACTAAACGCACTTAAGTCAAACACCATACATGCCATGCCCCTTAACAACTTCATACAAAAACTAAACTTATAAAAAAATCGATGCATTTATCACTTTATGCCATGTTGCATTATATGAGCCAAACATATGTCATATTAAAAAAGTTTAATGCACCAAATGAAAGGCATGCAAAATTATCCACTAATTATGGCATACCATTCAATGCAACAATTACCGCAAAGATACGGGCACAAGGATTATCGATGGTCATTGTTAGGGAATATTGCTGGAACACCACTAGTATTTGTTGGCCTTATCATCCTCTAGCATGGCAAAAGAATTATTCAAGGTTGTTGAAAATTTGCGTGGAATGTAGTATTGAGGGATAGACAATGATGAAACTTGGTCTTGAAACTGGCCACCTCAGGGACTAACAATCGAAAAAAAAGGCATTTTCTTCCACCGTGATAGGTATTAAACAAAGTTTAACACACTAAATAAAATGGTATTCAACCCAAAACACCATAGTTTATAAGAGCAAAGGGAAGCTAAAATGGAGCTGGCTCTCATACCATGTCAAATCTAGAGGTAACTCCTCAAATGTATAATACATATATACATGGGAAGTCTCTTGGGTTTCATCTCTAAGTGTTTCTTCCTCTTCTAATTCTCCTTATTTTCTATTTACAGTATTTACATGGAATTACCTAATTCCAAATATCAAGTACACAGATGTACAAGTTAGTACTAATCAAATATTCAATCAAAATGAAATATTATTCTAGTATTTTGTCTTTTGCTCTCTCTCCTTTGACTTTGACTTCTTATTCTCCTTCACTAGGTTCATATGTACTTCCTATTATAATGAATGAATGAGCTCCAACTAGGTCAAAATTGTCTCTTATATATTATTGTGGGTCGAAAAATTGCCACTTAGAGAGCTAAGCCAACTTGCCCAAGGAGAGCCAAATTGGTTATTTTGTGGAGACTCAAACTGAAAGTTCATTTTTTCTCTCCTCAAAATTTCCAAATGGGACAACGTACAAAATAATTCTCTTGACTCAAAAACAAATTATTTTTTACTCGAGCATGAAAAACATGCTTTACAAAAGTACAATAAATACATTAATGATAAATACACATACATACATATATTCTAAAGACAAATCCCAGTTACATATTCAAAAATAATTGTAAGAAGCATGCCACAAACCATAATTGTAGGATATAGACTGTAGCTATAAGGTTGTAGCCAAAAGGACAACATGGCTAAAGGTTCACTCTGATATAAGTGTAGGAAAGGAAATTATGGTCATCACTCAAAATTTGTGAGAATAAGGAATTACTCCACAATCTGTTGGATATGTAGTAGAAAAGTTGGGAAGGAAGGCAATAAACCAATTAGGGCATGAATAGGAAAGAGTACCTTCTAAAAAGTAAAATTATAAAGTACAACTGTTAATGTGGAATAATTATTGTTGAACTATTATTGTGGATGTTCAAATTGATAAAAACCCACTTTAGATACCAAAGCTGGTTGGAAACTTCAGTTATAGCAATAGAAAGTAATAGTAATGAAGAAGTAGTAGTTGTCAAATTACCCTATGTTCAACTAAGGAGCTTTTAATGAAATGGAAAAATGTTAATTAGAAAAAGGCTCATTTATGTTAGGATAGAACTACATACCACCATAGTCTCAACATTTCATTTAATGGATTTGATGATATTGTTGTGGATGACTTATCACTACAATTATGTCCCATGATAAGTATATGACATTAAATTGAGTTTATACACGGGTCAAATATACCTAATAAAGATCATTATCATATGAATCTAATAAAAACTAAATAACTAACTAAGAAAGTAAGAGAGTTTCATGAAAGAGGATTGATTTTAAGTCTCCATGGTGCATTGGTAGTGCTACAACCCATGAAAGAAGGTAAATGGAAAATGTGTACATATTTGTGGGCTATTAGTATGAAGATTATCAAGTATATATCTCCCTTAACTAAGCTAAATTCCCTCATTTATTTTATGAATGGGTCCAAAAAAATTTCATAAGTTAATTTGAAGTGTGAATATCATTAGATTCAAATAAGTGAAGAGGATGTATAGAAAAAAATTTCAACACAGGTTGTTTGAATGGTTGGGCTTGCCTTTTTGATGATTAGTTTGATGGTTTACTCCATGTTTTCACTTTTATTATATGCAGTAGCTACAAAATTTATTTTTTTGTATACAGTTATTTAAAGTATAAGGAGACAAACTTAGACATAGATTTATCTAGGTTGACTTGACATATAGTATCTTGTTTTTAGATGGCATATCATACACTTAGGTAGCCATCTAAATTGATTCTATTTGCAATTAAATATTTTCTTAAATTAATAAATTCATTAATTATTAAATTTAAAAACTAAAATATGAGTAAAAAATTAATCTACGCTTTTTAAATGAAATAAAGCACAACTATATACAGGTTGATCATATTTACCTGATGGAAATGCGTCGTTTAAGATCTTGCAAGCTTCTCTGAGATACTCAATTTTTATATCATTCGAAGACATAGTATCCCTGTCAGCAGTGCTATCGATCTCGTGGTTCTCCATATGAATCTGTGCAACCTGTAAAACATGAATATTAACTTGTTAAAAATTAAGAACTTCATATATTTTAACTTATTAGAAACATACAACTCATTTGATATAAAAATAAGTGATATAAAATGCATACCTCATGAGCGCACCATAAACTGAATTTCTCTAAGAAAGCATCACATGAATTGGCTTCCTCCAGAAGCTAAAAGGATGTACAACATCTTTCTCGGAATTTTTGTAACTGTCATGCTGCAGCAATTAAACAACCCCTAGGATTGTATAATATACAACAATATCTCTACATAATATAAATTTTAATTCAAAATGAAAGCAAATCATGAAAATTAAAGGACGTTATACCTTCTTCATGAGATTCATCAACTTTAATTTTAATGATTTGAGGTTAAAATTTGATGGATTGTAAAAGATTGTTTGATCACGTAGCTTGACATTATTCCTTTCCTTAGACGAGAAACCCTGCTTGAATTTATCACAAATCAAGGACAATAAGTGAGGAATTATATTCTATATGAAACATGAAACACAAAAATTATTGAAGTTGTCGGATTTTCAAGATATATATAAAACAGAGTTACTACAGTAAAATGCCTTGTGTCTTAAATATTCAATTCTCACCGTAGTAGTTTGATCAAAAATCTCTCCCTCCTCCAGCAAAGCTTCCGTAAGGATTCTCTTCGTGTCAGGATCACTTTCAAGCATTTAAATGTTCTTCAACATGTTCATGGGAGAAGTAGAGAAAGTAAAAGGATTGTCCACAGTTCTAAGATCCTGGTCTTCTGCGTCCAATTCAACAATCTTATGTAAATATTTCGCCACCAAGGAATACCAGCAGGCATCACTATATTTTTATCTTACCATGTTCCTAAATACAGAAATATGAAGCGTAGAGGGCCCAAAAAGGGTCGCACTAAAATTTTTAAAGTTAACTTCAAACATTTTAAGGCTTAGTTTTATTTGATAAATTTGTAAATAAAATATAGTATATGTATAGTTGTCATAGTTGTAACTTAACATATATGTACTACTATTATTCTAGATTAATTTTAATTCAATTTATTGATTGTTCAGAGGGATCAAATTTGTGACAGCCTCATTAAGAGTTAACTAGTATTAACTAATTAAAGACAATTTGCTTAGTTTTATTTTCTGGCAAGAAAGACTTAATTTTTAATAGTTTATGAAACACATTATTATTTTTCTTTTTGTTATTGAGTTAATAGGAGGAACTAATGAATGAAAAGAAAAATATTTTAAGCTGTTGGTAAAATGTTTCCAAGAATAGGAGGTGGTTGGGGACAGTTGGAAAATGGTTACCTACTCCTCTGAGGATAAAGTTGAATCCCAGGGGAGGAGTAGGGGTTCTGTACAATTTTACTTGGTAAAGGAGAGTATTTTATAGATCTGGTTATGATAAGTTGAAAATAACTCAAGAAAACCTTATAAAACCAAACTTTCTGAGTTTGAATAGATTGGCCATCCAGTGGTCATAGCAGAAAGATAAATATTTCCACTATTGACCGGTGACACCGTCTAGATTCTGGAGCTAGGGGGAAAGACGAGGATGTAATAGCCTCCATTGATGGTTGGGAGGACCACAGCTTAAGTTTTCTATTTCAGATAAGTATACTATGAATTCCCTAAGTAGGTTAATAATAGATTGGAAAGGTTGTTTCAGTATTACAGCTGAGAAAGTTATGTTCTATTTCTTTTCTAAGATATGAATATACAGGTATATAATGCATAAGACAAGAAATGCTATCTACAGGAAACTTTATTATCCTGATATTCATATAGAGCAAAATTAAAAACAATACTATATTTTCCATGTTATTATTATATGATTGATAAAGTAGATATCCTATCTAAAATTCTGTGTATCATGAGGGAAGCTTACAGTGAATTTGAAACACTGTTAATATGTAACAGAGACAAAATATACACAGTAGTATTGCTAAAATAAGACATGCAGGAGATAAAATGTTGTACGAGTATATAGCCGCATTTATTTATTTATTTTCTTGCTACTGTAAAAGCACTTGCAGCCATATATAAATAAATATAGTTATATATGTAATCATAGAAATTGAAAACGTGTTCTAAAGAAATGATGTAATCATAACTCTACAAGACGAGAACCAGTGACAGGGTGTTAAATGACACGACAGATTGTTGACCTAGTTCTTGGTATGTACCCAAAACCTGGTTTCATCGTCCAGGGTTGATAACACCATTCTAACTCAGACATTTGTGATGGTGGTCTGGTCATCGACTAAAATAGTTAACGTGAAACCCTAGATAACAAAAGAAAGTAGCTTCAATGAAGTATTAATGACTACATGTAACATTATTTGCAGAATAATGAGAAAATCATTACAAAAGAATCATGGCAGAACCCTTACAGGTTCAGCTGTTATATTTATAAAGACCTGATGACATCTGTATTCATTACTTTACGAAAATAGGTATGAAAAACTGAGAGGACGCAAATCTGTTATTGGGTAAAGGTAATATGAACATATACAGTAATAATATTGCCAACGAAATGAAAGTAAAACAAAAAATAGGTATTTACACAGAGATACATTCACCATGGTATTGTATATATCAAATAAATTCAAATCCGAACTGTCAAGAGTTAAAATAACAACTCAGAATTGATAATAAAAGACCCTTTGTCTTTATAAAAAACGTGGAACAACAGAACTTAGGGTCTAACCCTTAAGTATTCTCTCAGAACGGAGTTTGGGTCACATTAAAACTAACTAAATTAGCTTTTACAGGAAGTTCGCAGACTTCTAAAAAGACCCATTATCAAGAAGCTTGGGATTCGGTAAATCTAAGACTGGAATCAAGGGAATTCGACCCCATTGGTAGTGGAGTACCTGTGCAAGAATATTATGTGAAGAAATAAGCCACGGTACTATTGCATGTCATTGAAAACTAGTATTGAAATTGTTTGCAACCTTACGTGCAGAGTAAACAATAGAAGAAGGGTAAGAAACTGTGAAGCATATCAAAGCAAGAAGCATAAAATCCTCTTAAAAACTAAAGGAAAACTATCAAGGGTTTGAGTGCGGACCTGGAGTCAAAGAGCTTCAACCTCCGGCACTCTATTAACGCCATATTAAGAATAAATATTAAAGCCCTTAACTAAGTGAACTCCCTAACTTTAAGACTCTACAACTGGTAGATTATTTATGTAAAAATCTATATGAGCCGATATATTTATCATAAATGATTAACTCACAAATAATCACAGTGAACTTAAAGGAAAAGGGGTGGTGTTGAAGCACCATACCTGTGCATTGTTCAATGAGGGTTTCAAATCAGTAGTCTAGTCCATTTCTCCAAGGGTGAAACTCAAAAAGCCTCGGCATTGGGGTGCGAAATTGCATACCAGAGCAGAGATTTTGCTCGGTACTTTTCCAGACATACATTAAACAAGAACAAACCCTATGAAAATGCCATGCGGCCAAGCCAAATTTTTAACAAATCAGAGGTGGAGAGAACAAAGTTGAACAGGTGAAAATGAGGGCAGAACCGGATCTCATTCACTGCCAAATGCAATTAAGTCTATCAGCTCAGAGATCGAGTGAACTGATTCACTCCAACAACCAAATCCCAATGAAACCTGGCAAATCATGGCAGCTGCCCCAAATTATTTATTACGTAGTACAGTGGTACCATTGAAATAGTATCCAGCTTATAAACGTAGCATACAAATTCCAAATGGATGTGATGTATATTAAGTTAAACTATAGAACGCTCTTCGTAATTGGGATCAGGAGTAATGACTATGCATTCGAGTGCCAATAAAATATTCATCTGAAACATATATAATATGCGACCATATAAACCTTAATTACCATGCGAATATATATGTTGCATGAATGATAATTAGAATATCTACCCGAACTCCTAGGTATATATATAAATGTCAACACTCTAATATAAGTATATGTTAGGGGTATGACAAGAGATGGGGAATTCACCCCTTAGTTATATTTATATCTTGAAAAGTAGAGATAAGTAATTTTTTTTTTTTTTTTTTACTGTTGTATTTGTTTTTATTAAACTGTGACAAAATCCATGGAGGTGCAAACATTTTCTCAATCTCTTCTCAAGTTTTATACTAAAAAGAATGTTTACACTCGAGAGATTTGATCCCTCTATGTGCTTGATAGATCCAGAGTTAAGATGGATCTAGCCAAGAATGGAAATCCATGGAATCTAAATAAATGAAAAGGCATAAACAAAAAGGTAGAAAAAAAATGCATGAGGTAGAAAGAAAAACAAGGAGCAATCAAAATCAAACCTAAAATTCAGTATATCGTTTCTCCCAAATAGTATTTCATGCTTCGCATCGAGATGTTTCCTCTCACAATTACAAAGATGCTTCGTCACAATCACAATTCAACACATTGATTTTTGAGCACTTTGTTTTTGTGTTCAAATTATATATTTAGGGAGAGAAATGATCTTTGATTAGGATAGGCATTATATTAGTTATTAATTAGATTAAATTTTAAATTTTAAATGTTAAACATTAATTTTACATTTACATTTACATTTTTATTTGACATAGTCAATGCATGTACTGTACCCAAATACAGAATTCTTGGATCTAAACTTATTAAATTTCATAATATAAATATTATAATATATTAATATGAATATTCGGGTTAATAGTGTTTTTTTTTTGCTAATAATAATTTGGCCCATGGTATTTGGGTTATAGGCTTTACCTAAATAAAACCTCTTTTTTGAGTATTTGTAAATGTAAAGAGGATTATGAAGTAAATATAAAAAAAAAAATATTTATTTACCATACCTCTTTATACCACTTTTGACACTGTTCCCTGAGATAAAATTTGGGAGAGACTTAAAGAGATCATGGTAGCTCATGAGCTAAGGATTAGTGTGATCCATCTCTAGAGACCGTCACTGCTGAGCTTAAGACCAACTAGGGGTGGTATAAAGACGATAAATGAAATATTGGAGCCAAGAAAGGGTGTCCTCTATCCCCGACCCTTTTTGGCATATACATCGATAAGCTCAAGGAATGTCTGGAATCTGTGGGGTGCAAGGGCACCGAGCTTGCTGGTGTCCTTATTACTCTTCTCCTTTATGCTAATGATATCATTCTTCTTGTAGAAATCCATGATTACCTTCACAAGCAGCTCCAGATTCTTGATGTTGATTGGTTGAAGATGTGTATGACAGTTAATACTGACAAGACTAAAGTCATGATCATTAAATCCGAAAAGATCACCCATGGTATTTTGTGTATAGGTTTCTTCTTATATGTATTTGGGCATTGACTTCCCTCATCATCTCAACTGGAATTATAGCGTCAAGAAAAGGATTATTGGGGGTTGCAAAGCTTATTATGATCTTGAAAACAATTGTTAGTCATTCAATATTTACACTTGGAGTAAAAAGAGGTTCCTCTACGGATGTGAATTTTGGGGTTGTATTATATCCAGAGAGTCATGGAGGAAGATTGAGATGATTCAAAAGAAATTCATAACCTACAACCTTAAGATCAAGTGAAATACTCTCTATCCTATCGTCTTGATGGAATCTGGTTTGTCCCCCATTGATAGTACGAATATGTTTAGATATGTGATGTATAAGAAGAAGATTGACAACATGGAATAAAAAGGGCTCCCTAAAATTGCTTCTAACTGTAGTCAAAACCCTCACCTTCGCATCAAGCGTGGGTGGCATAAATATTCCCAGTCTTGGCTCAACAATTAGGGAATTAACGAGGAGCTCAGTATGGGAAGCAAAGATAATATCAAAAATACCTTTACCTCCAAGTTTAAGGACAAGCTCCCGAATGCGGGTATTTGATCAGCATGGTATGATGGCGCGTGGACAGACATGGGTTGGCGTGTGGACTCACACCACCGCCACCCAGCTCTGCACAAGGCACAGCATTAAACTCCCTTCCAGTGACTTCAATGCTGCAATTAAGCAGCTCTTCCTTCGATGCCAACCCATTCACATTTCTACCATGTCGCCCCAGCCTAAATTCACTGCTACCTCTCCATTGCGCTTGAGTTGTTCTGGTGTTGCAGCAGAGCCCCGCTCTCGGACCAGCACTGGGACGCGGTGTGCTCTAGCTTGCTGCATTGAATTTACGCCGGGCTTTCACTATACTCATAGCCCTTTCTGTAGGTTTCAGTCCAATTCGCCTTTTGATTGTGTCTCAGCTCTCCCTGTTGGTGCTCCCCTGCATTTCTTTGTGGACTCTACTCCCAACCTTCGCTCAATCAAACCTTGCATCTCTTTGCCAGCTCGTAGCATCATGCCTCGTCTCTGACAACGAATGCGGTGCAGGAGAGGCACCAGCTGTGGGCAGGTCACTCGACAACCCTCGTCTTCCACCTCTGGCTCGACCTCCTAGTCCTCAGAGTACCTCTCTGATCGTTATCCTCCTACCAGGAGTGGTCGTGGATGTGGGTCTGGTCGGTCTACTCATGCTCGGGGCTCCCTCCACATTCTGGTCTCTCCACTTCCCCTCCCCGATCAGTCCCACATAGCCCAGTTCCGCCTGCCTTGTGCTATCTGTCATTCCATCTTGATAGCCAAAATCACCTTTGAATTCCATGTAGATTCTGAGACTAAGGCTGTCCAGGTTCCGGCAGCGCCCTTGGAGAAGAATATCAACGAGCCTCATCGCACTCCACCCTCCAATAGCAGGCAGAGTGAGGAGAAATGTCGCAGCGGGAATCCAGTCACCAGCATCCCTGCAGGTCCGAGCGATTCGCAGCACAGTGGCTCCATTGGCAAAGAAGACCTTCAGGTGATGGATGAAGACCCTGATGAATATGAATGCCAGATTGTGGAAGAAACGCCTTCTAACTCTCATGATTCCTAAATGCGCTTTTACTCTCAGGTTTTTGACTCACAGTGGCTCATCTGGGTTTGATCATTTGAGTTTTTGTTTTCACAATTTACATGTTCAGAAACTTGCTTCTTGGTTTAATAGCCAGTTTCCCCTGCGTGGGCAGCATTCTATTGTTTGCATGGCTCGAACAGGGTAGTAGGTTCAGTGTTTGAAAATTTTTGGATAGACATCAGTTTTTTTGACAAGATGCTGCAATTCTGGGCAAGATCTTATGAGGCTGGGACCTCCTTGTAAAATTTTTTTGAATCAATAATAGGAGTAGACATATTCAGAAAAAGAAAGTTTAAGGATAAGCTGTGGGAGGATTAGGAGCTGGGGGGTAAAAGGAAGCTAAGATACTATAAGGAAGTGATCAACCCTGCCCTTGAAAATCAGGATTATCTCCCTGTGTTGTCTAGCAATAAGAAAAAAATGAACATCACTAAGACAAGAACTAATTCCCATGAGCTTCACAGTGAGACCGGGTGGTGGTCTATTCCCGAGACCCCTTGGAACAATAGAATCTGTCAGATTTGCAATTCTAAGCAGGTGGAAGATGAAAAACACTTCCTTTTAGATTTCCCCACTCTTACTCACATTCTCTATCAATTCCCTACCATCTGCCACACTTCCAATCTTCCTAACCTATTAAGCCAACCCACCTATAGCGATCTTGGAGCACTTATTTCCCTTCACTTCTACCATAGAAACAAGATTTTGAAGAATCAAACTTAGATTCTTTCTCCTCTCCACATTGGTCTTAGCTTATGGTAACCATCACCATCATCATCATCATTTATTTATTTACCATAACTCTTTTATAAATAAGATATTTGGCCCATAGTATTTAGCCCATGGTATTAAAATCGTATATTTCCCATAAACTTTAGCTAAATAAAACCTTTTCTTTGAGTTTTCTTTAAATATAAAGAAGTTTATGGAATAAATATAGAAAAAGGTTTTATTTATTTATCATAAATTTAATTTTTTTATATTTTAATTTTTTTATCATACTTTTGGAGTAAGTATAAAAATAAGTTTTATTTATTTATAATATATCTGGTTTATTTATATTTTTATTTATTTAACATATCTCTTTTTTAAATGTTCTTAACTTTCTTTATATTTAAATTTATATTTTTTTTATACATAATAATAATTAAATTCACTTATTTATATTTATATGTTTACATTTTCACTTGAAATGAACTTTTAACCTAATGTGTTAATCTTTGAACCTTAAAACAATAAACCAACATGTACAATTATCCCACTCGCTATCTATACCAATGAAATAAAAATAAAAATTATTTATTGCCATCTCCAACAAAAACCATTAAAATGAAGTCACGCGATAACAATTAATAGTTCATAACAACATATGATAAGGGTTTAAGTAAATTAATACCTATCATATAATATGTTAATTTGTAACTAAAATTTCATTAAATTGCGGAGTGGTTATTTATCTTTTTAATTTTTTATTATAATAATTACTAACATAAAAATTAATGTATTTACTAATTTTATTTAGACTAAATCAAAGTGTTATGTAATAAATGCGTTTAAGAATAAACTTTGAACCTAGTGTGGGGGAGTTAGTGACATGACATATATCCCAAAACATATAATTGGTAAAGGATAAGGCTATACCATACCTTCAAACTTATAATTACACTATTAATAATTCACATGAATGGACAATGTGTTAAATTAATCTTAGATGCAAATTCACACTATTTTATGCATAAAGTTAACGTGCAAGGTTTAATGAATATTTATCGAGTTAATTATATGCGAGAATGGAGAATGTCAAGACCATCAAACTCACTATTGTTGGCTAATTTTCCAATGTGAAATCATCATGGGAAGCATAGGCATCCATTCTTTTCCCTAAGAGGAGTAATGAACCATACAAGTAGGATTCTTTGGAGTATCAAACACACTGGGTGGGATATCATTAACACACATAGGATTTCTCTACTCATTCCTTGATCTCACAAAGATAGCCACATAATTTTCTTATTTAGTCATGTGTGATGTGAGATTTCTCCTATCTTGCCTAACTCTATCCTTGCCTCTGTAGAAATTAATGTGTACATTTGGAATTGCACATGAAATTTACTAAATCACAAGACTTGAAGATACTCTATTGATCCATGGAAGTAAATTCATGATCGAGAAAACAAATCATTAACATACAAAAGGAAACCTCACACATGCACAAATATTTATATAGGGGAAATCAACTGCTCAAAACCGTTTACTATCTGTATTGCATTAATAAAAGAAAATGGATGAATATAATATGCTTTCTCAAGCTTGAGCACAATCTGCATCTCTATCTTCTATCCTCTTTCTGATTGAATGAACCTGACCAATACTTAGCCAAATTTTCAAGCCTCCAAACTCTTATTTCCTTGCATTGTTCATGAAGGAATTAGCCCCTATTTTTCAGCAAAATTCCTCAATTGGATTGTGGAATTCCTGTAGGGCCATCCTTTGACTACATGCACCACTTGTACAACTTGGATTCATTTCCAACTTATAGTACATTTCCCTAGAACTCCAATCTCAACTAGGTAACTCAAATTCTCGGCATGGATCAATTATTTTGGGTTGATCGATCAATTAACTGACATAGTGTGATTGAAGTTACACTACACAAATTGACCTTCCACTAGTTTCTCCAATAGTTGGAACTAGTTTAACTGACAATAACTCAACTTAAATTAAATAGATTGTTAGAAATTAGCAATCAATCATACTAAAATGAACTCAAGTTTCTCCAACTCGAATTAACTGAGTTAACTAAGTGGCAAGAGCTATGTCACCTTAGTTAACTACATCGATGTATTTTTTTGAAATTCAAATTCGAATTGTAATCTAGTTTGAGCAATTCCAAGACAAAACTAGATTTTCTTACTGAATTTTGAACACTCCCTCTGAGCAAGAAAGGTATTATCTCCTACCTTGATCCTACCTCTATGGAACTCAAATTTACCTCTTGAAAAAATTGTCATCGAAATTTCTACATCTTGTTCCTTTGTCAGAGTGTACTGCAACAACATGATCTTCCTTGACACACAATCTTGTAGATGGTGGTACCAGATATCTATGTGCTTAGATTGATCATGAAAAACAAGATTTTCACAGAGCTTGATGCAACTATGATTATCACATTAAATCAAAGTAGAATTCATCATCCCAATTAACTCAATAAGAATCTTTCCCATCTAGATAACCTCACATGTTTCTTGACTCACAACCATGTACTTTTCTTCCACTAAGCTCAGTGCCAAAAATCTCTTCTTCATGTTGCACCAAAAAACTGTTGCAGACCCAACACTAAAAATTCCTCCTGATGCGATCTTTTGATCTGATCGACTCTCCACCCTATTTGCATATGTGAAGCCACAAAGCTTCACACTCTATACCTATCTGTACCACATTCAAAACTTAGTGGTGCCTTCGAGGTACTGTAGAACATGTTTAGAGGCCCTCCGAAATAATTTTCTCGATCGAACCATGGCTTGGCTCAATTGGTTAACTACAAAACACATGTCTGGTCGTGTGTTCACAATGTACATGAGTGAACCCACCAGTTTTTTATAAAATGTAGAATCCACTCCCTTGCTTGAATTCATATCCTCCTTCGTCTAGTTGATCACTAGAGGAGCCTCCATGGGTTTGCATCCATCCACGCAGAACTTATGAAGTATCACGTTGGCATAATTTCACTAAGAGAAAAATATTTCCCCTTCTCCTTGCCATACTTCCAAACAAAGGAAATAGTTCATGAAACTCAAGTCTTTCATTTCGAATTCTCTTGCAAGGTCCTCCTTGAAAGATCTCACAAGTTGTTCATCACTGGCCAAAATCAAGCTGTCAAAATATAAGACAATAATAAATAATTTACCTTCTACCAAAATGTGCTAAAGTTTTCTTTCTGCTTAACTTTTGGTGAAGCCAAAATGTGCGAGGTAGCTATGGATCCTTGTGTACCAAGCATATATTTTTTCTTCTACCCATACAAATCTCACTTGAGTCTACACGCATGTGAATCTCTTTCAAAGTTCTTAGAACATTTAGGTTGTTTAATGTACACCTCATCCTCAATAACACCATTTGAGGAATGTTGTCTTCAAATCTATCTGCTCGATATTCCACCCCATCTGTGCAGCCAAAGCAAGAATTGATATGATGGAAGAGTACCTTTCTACCGGAGAAAAGGTCTCCTCATAGGCAAACCATTCAGCCTCAGATTACCTCTTCATATTCCTCTATCATAGAAACAACCCATAAAATATTCTCTATTTATTCCTAGAATGAGGCAGGTTCTGTCTCTACTAGCTCATTCATTAGAGCCATGTAGCCAGTGTACCAATCTCGTGATGTCCTCTACATATGTTGTGATGTGGGTCCTCCGACATTCTCTCTAACATCCTAAAATAATATTTCATCTTCGCCTGTTCATTTCCTTCCTTCCCAAGATGTCTCTACTTGAGTGGTTGTTTCCCCTCTCTTCTTCTCTTCTTGTGGCTGCTCCACAACTTCCCAAGGTTCTTCCTTTGGAATCAAAATCTCCCTATCAAGAGAACACATCATTTTATTTTTGTCATCAAGCTTCACATCCCTCAGACAATAAGTTCCACTCCAATAAGTTTCACTCCATCAGACGCCTCCTCTCCCTAGTTCTCACTTGTATAATATTCTTATAGGAAACAATAATATATTCACGTCAATATTTCAGACATATTCTCTCGGACTGGTATATCGTGGCATTTGACTCACAAGGCCTTTTTGGTAGAATGGATACACTTTCGGATCCTCAATGAGAATCTTTGTGCACTTTCAAATGTTTTGCTGGTATTCTCCTAACTGGATGATTTTTTGGTCATGCAGAACAAATATTCTAATGAATGTGGAATTAATGGTTCTAGGTATGAAATTGGACATGTTTATGGATATCATACTTATCTCACTATGTAATATCACCTATAAACTGATATCAAAGATTATTAGAGAGCGTTTAAGTTTGAACCTATCGACCCACATCACTAAAGAGAAATTGGTTTCTCTAAGACTAATTGATCCATGATGCAGAGTAATGGAATAGGATTCCCTCCACTCCATCCACACAAGGAAATTGGAGGTAAATTTTATGAAGGTGGGCCCACAGAAAGCATATAATTGTGTAGACTCAACCTTTCTAAGTCTCATTTTTTATAGGATTGGACTAGAAATATATAACATTGAATGGATCATGGCATGTGTGACCTTGGTACAATTTTTTGTACTTTTCAATGGCTATCCCTCAACTTTTTTTGGTGTCGAGAGGGTTTTATGATAGGGTTGTTCCCATCGCCCCTTATTTTTATTCTTGTTATGGAAATACTCAGTCACAGGATCAGAGAGGATAGATCTACAAATATTTTCTATGGCATAAAACAATGTAGGGGTGCTGAATTTTCCCATGGTTTTTTCCTAGATGATATTATTACATTTGGGATGATATTCAAACCTCAATCGCTAGCATTACACCATATTTTCCAAAAATTTGGACAGGCATCAGGTTTACAGGTAAACGAAGGAAAATCCATTCTATTATATGAATATGGAAATTGAAAAGATATTGAATATATTTTTGTTATTTTGGTGTGGAAACACAACCTATGTCCTAGGGACTTACTTATTTGGGCTTTAGGATCAATCCAAAAAACTATAGTAATGATGATTGGTTATGGATTATTGAAACATTTCACAATAAATGTTTTATTTGGGAACATGGATGCCTCTCTTGGGGAGGGAGGGTCACCCTAGTGTTATCAAAAAATAGCACTTGGTTGGCTGCTAATCAAACAACTTCATAAAACCAACTTGTAACTGAAGCTTAGCCTCTTTAGTCTGAGAGGGCTCTCTCAAAGGGTTTAATTATATTTGATAATGTGCAAACTAGATGGCTAACTCTACTTGGAAAATAACTTGATTGTGATGTGCATAGGTTGAAAAGAGTAAAATTATACAATCATTGGGATTTTGGAGTCAAAAAATCAGTAGTTCAATGGTAATTTCTCTTGACATGGAAGCTGAGGAAAGTAAGAGTTTTTAGCAGAGGTAAATCACACATGAAACATTAAATAACACAACCATTTCATCAATAAAGGAAGTCAGAGCATACACATATGAATTCTGAGTATTAAATATGAAAGCCACTGAAAATGGTACACATAGAAAATATAGATCAGATAAGCACTAAAAACTCCATGAGAATCTCAGGTTGGTCAAGAAAATTTCCTTTGTATTATTGATATCAATCAAATTACATAAAGCTGCAATATTGCAAAAAATGTTCAACCCTTTACAATTTCGAATATCTGCCCTTTAATAGACCTTGTTACATGAGAGATGATCTTCCTCTTGGCTAGATTCATTGAAATTTTCCTAATGAAACCTTTCATAACAATAAAGCATGTGCTTTAATGAGAAAATGACAACTATTCTATTAAATAGTCCTTTTCCTAATAGGACTGAAACTGATAATTATTACATGAACTACCTTATCTCTTAAAATAGTTATACATCTGAAAAATAATGATTCACATGTTGGAATGAGCTATTACAAAACTCATCACTACTTTATGTCTTAATTACCCTCCTCAAAAGCTTGAAACAAACCCTATTTTTCAGGAAAACAGGTGCTTATCTTCAACAAATTATTTAGGTGATGGATTGTCTTCATTTCATGGTCTTCAAGTCATGGATGAATGTTGGAAAAGTACCTTGACTCTTTGAAAGTATCCACCTATACAAAAATACCGATAAACCTATTCAGAAAACTTCAAAACACCTCGCTACGAAAGTATGACAGTTTTGTAGCATATTTTCGTAGTGTACAAAAAATGACCTTTGCAATCAAATTTTCGGATTCTTTCCTTCTGCATTGTGTTAATCATGCCCTGACACATCCTCCATATCATTTCATCTTTGTGGAAGCTACCCAAAATGGTTTTAAAAGTAAAAACAAAGCTAGATGTGGTTTCGTAGTGTTTTCCTAGCTTCAAGCCTAGGAAATGCTACGAAATTGTGGAAAACTGTGTAAATTCTAGATTTTTCCATAGCTTAAAAAATGTACCTTCAAGTTGTATAAATGTGTTTTTCAACATGCCATTGACCTTTCAAAATATAAACCATCTCAAACTAAGATTCTTGAGGTGTTTCTTCTTCATTGATGATGAGTTGAGCTATTGGCTCCTCAACTACTATCATTTTAAGACCCTTCTTCTCCAGCTCCTCATGGATCAATTCTAGTTGTTCTTGGGGGTATTTAACCTTGCTCTTCAAATTTATATTACTATATTTCAAGTGTACGTTCACTCTTCTGACATGTTTCAACTCTTTCCTCAATGGCATAGTCCATTTGATTAATTTTTGTGTGTTATTTAGGGTCTTTGGTACACTATCAACCTGCTCTTCCCAAACCTCTTTCATCTTCTCAAATTGAATCTTCTAAAAATTATGTTTCCTTGCTTCCTTTTTCATGACTACTATTTCATGATTAGTTAACTTTAACTGTTCTTCAAGGATTTCAAACTCTATTTTTTCAATGACTTTTTTCTTTCCTTTCTTTTGCTTGCTAATTTGATCTTCTTCTACAGGAGATGAAAGGTTAATAATGTTTTGTTCTTGTTGGATAGTGTCAGTGGCTGGATGAAATCATTTACTGCTTTCCAAGATTTTTTAGCATTTATTGTCATGGGCTTCCTAGCCTGGAATATAAAACCTGCATCCTCACCTTCAAATTCTAACTTCTTTGCTGATTTTTATTTCTTGAGTTTCTGTCCACCTTCATCTATACCCTCAGCCTGGATTATAGGAGTCCCTTCAATGTCAATGGCATGAATTATATCTTCTAAATTTCCTTTAGCCACTGTTTGGCTCCTTGTAATCCTTTTTCTACCTTTTTTACTCATGGTTTTCTCTTGTTTTGCAATTTTTCTCATTATTGACTTTTGTTTTGCAAGTGGAACAATGGGTGTATCAAATCTCTGAAATTGCTTTTTTTCCACCCTTATTGGCTCACTCTTCTCTGCCCTACTGGTTGAATTTTTTTTCCACTAAAGGTGATGGTATACCTCTAGGTTTAGGAGTTATTTTATGGGTAATGGTATCCATTTCAAAACCACTAACAAATAGAAAAGAATACCAGTCTCTACCTAGTCTTTGTAACTCATCTAAAACGAGCAATTTTATTAAGCCATGATGAAAAAGTGAGGTTTCACTTCCCTCAGATTTAGCTTGAACTTTATCTTCCATTTTTGCTAAGCTTCTGTGTAAATAGAAAGGTATATCAAGAGATATATTACCAACAAAGTGTAGGAGAAACTTGAAGTGGTAAGAATAGACTTTATGATATCTCCCTTTACAAGTGAAACATTTCCGGATGATAAGTAGTAGCTTTAAAAAATTATCCTTCATGCAGCTCCTTGGAATGGAATTTGTAAGGTCAAATTCACTATTTTCTGGCTTGATAAACTCTTTACATTCCTCCATGTTGAATCTGAACCGTTTGAACCATTTTTCATGTCCTCTTGGAATCCATGTTTCTACTGCAATGATCTCTGGTTTTATGATGAGATTCGTCATTCCCACTTTTGTAGTTGTTCCATTGAATTTTAGGGAAAATTATTTAGAAACCTGTACATGGCATCCTTGTAATCTTTCATAAAACTGTAAACATCCTATTCTTCTGAAAAACTCTACAGTTGTTGGGCCATCATTTATCAGGTTCATATCTAATGGCTAATATCTAAGACAGTGGCCACCTTTATTTGTCTTCCTTTTTGCAGCCATGGTTCTTTAATATCTTCTTTTCCTCGTTTGATCAGTAATATATGAAAACCTTTTGAAAATACCATTCATAGCTTGGGCTTAATGAAATAACTCTCCAGAGCTCAATAACATGTAAAGAATGAATGGAGAATGACAAATGACTCAATTTGGAAAGATTTGAAGTTCAATGACCACTCGTAAGATAATGATGACTCATACATGCTTAAAATGGTGATGATGACTTCAGCCCTAACTATGTACCTTGATCTTTACCCTAGCTGACTTGAATGTCATATAATTTATCATTTTCAAATCATTTTCTGACACCCAAGAGCTAATTTGACATGACAGACAGGAAACCTTACTTTCGTAGCATACCTAGTGTATTTCTAGGCATTTTCGTTATGAAAGTATTAGTAGTTTCGTAGCAAAAAGTGCAATTTATTTGTGTATTTCTCTACGAAAGTGTGGTTTCTTGGCTAAAATTACTCTTTCAGTGCTATAACCTTGGGAAATGAAAAATTTCAGAAAATCATGATTGAGGTGACATGAGAGGATTTGAATGAGGGTGGGTTTAGACCTTAGGATAGGCTAAATAAGAAAAATTTAAAAATTTCTTTGACCAAGTAATGAAAAGTGAATCCTATAACCCTTGCTTTGACACACGAACCTCTAGGACTTTGTCAAATGATGCTTCATTTTTTCTATGATAACACCTGGTACAATATGTACTACAACAAATATTGGTTTATTGGGCTCATTTATACTCTCTACATGCTACTATCATTTCTAGAATCTGCAACATCATGGCCAATTTCCTCTAGGTAGGTACTAGGGACCATCGTAAATTCCATCTGATAAAATGAGAACACATCACCTTCCCTAAAAAATTTGGGTCTTGGGATATTTTAGATGTTAAAACATTTGGATGGGAATTCCTAATCAAGTCATTATGGTGTGCCTTACTCTATGAGAGCACCTAGTGAGATGTAATCGAGGCTAAATAACTTGGTAACAGAGGGGTCAAGGAATCGATCCGGTAAGGTCTCAATGGAAAATATTTCGGCTCATATATTTGGTTGAGTTTCACCAAAATAAAATATTGGTTCCTCAAGCACATTCACAGATATTTTGGCACTGGTAATTGTATTATCATTGGGCGAGATAACATTATGGAGGTGGTACTGGATAATGGACTATCATTGATATACTACACCACTGACGGTTTTTCTACTTAGCACATGTCATACAATCCTAGTGAGGGAGGTTCCCTATTTGGAAGAAATCAGTTGAAATTGGACTGATAGGTCAACTAAGAAAAGTTTTGGAGAATTGTATCACTACAATCAACAAAGCAGGATTTTGTAGTTCAGAGGAAGGTGATCATATAACATGATATGGATTATTCCATAAAGGTTCTATCATAGTTGTGAACACTTATTAGCACACACTATGCAATGGATTAGCACTAGAAAATAAGTGTTGGTGCTCAGAATTTTGGAAATTGCAGGTCCCTTACAAAATCATCTTATATACCTGGCTAGTTTCGAAAGAAAAAACACAGACACGGGAAAAATTTAAAAAGTGAGGCATACATGGACTAGGATGGTGCGTCCTATGTAAGGTTTCTACTGAGATGAATCTTCACCTTTTATCAGAGTTCCTAATTTCTTCTCAGGTATGGTTCTGGATCTCTAAATACTTACATTTCCCTCTTAATACTCATGTATCGATTTAATTGTGCTTTATTTGGTGGAGTTGGAGAAGTTTACAGTAGTAATACATTCCTTTTTTGTATTCTGGGAAATATGCAAATCCAGGAATGCTATTATATTTGAAAATATGCCACTTAACACACAAAGAATAGTCTCTAGCATTGTGACATGCATGGGTACTCAAGAGAAAAAAATTTCTTAAGGTGAAAGACATTCCACCCAACTTCTCTTTCCCAACAGGCTATTTCTATAGTGCGTCATAACCATGTGCATATGTATGTGAAGTGTGGATGATATTAAGCCGCGAGAATAATTACAAGATTTTTTGGTCCGGTGGAAATGGTACAAACATGAGAGCATAACTTTTAGCTTTGTGGGGACTTATGTTGTTTGAAAAACACATAAATATGAATATTATTCACATATACGGGGATTCTAAGGCTCTCATTGATGGTATGATTATCACTTATTGTAATATTCCTTTTTCAAAAATATCACAAGTTTGTGCTAGAGATGGACTGCAGGGGAATTTACCGAATATGTCACCTTCCAATGAAGGGTGAGATCTGGAGGCTTGCTGGCCCTTTACAGACTCTGTCTACAGATATGTAAAATTTCCTAGTAGGAATGGCTAGCAACCCAAGCCTGGAAAATGCATTTTGCAGGAATTGAGGAAGAAGGATTTGATCCTTGGTCTAGGATCCCTTTAATATGTCCTTCTAGAGCTTAAATCCAAGAGTGGACTCAGAACAAATATTTATAGGAGCTTAAGACAAACCTCCTTCACCTGTTATCTTCAAAAAAGGGCCCAATGAAGAGGGTTGCAACATCACTTTGCTCAACAAAGGAAATGACCGCGTTATTTCTAAGAAGCCATGTCACATGAAGATGAAATCAATCTGTAAATATATGTGCAGCAAAAAATGTAGACAAACTCTTTAGGATTCTCTTACTTAAAGCAAGCCAAAGAGTCTCAAGGAGACAATGTACATAAGAATGGTGAAAGCACTGCTCACATATTTTATTTCCACTAAGACTTCGCAGTCTATGGGAGGTACTGCAACAGTGAATATATGAACATGAAATATATAGAAATGTAAGCTCAAATAAATATGGGGGAGAAAGGCTTCAACCCCTAAAAATAAAATACAACAATCCCTTAAGGGGATTCGATGAAAACTAGACAAAATGGAAAATTTACCAAAATGTCGGAGTTGTTGGAAAGCTGCTGCAACTCAATAGAAACTAGAAATGAAAGGAGCTTGCTGAATATTATGCCTTTGCTGAAGTAACTCCTTTTTTCAACCTTCTAGATGAAAGTTTGATCCTTTCATTGAAGGTCTCAACACCCACTAAAATGTTGCAACCCTCACTACAAATGCTCTCTATGAACTGCGCAGTCGAGGAAGAGGGATGCTCTTATGCTGATGGAAAATGGTTGGAATGATGCCAAAGATGATGGAATGAAGATCATAAAATCCCTCACTGATATCCCAAAGGAATGGAGACTCCCTCCTCTGAAATACAATGCTGGAAGTAGTGTTGAGGAACGCTCCCCTGCACCACAACTCAACCACCAATGGAGACTGTGCTAGAGCTGAATGGAATGCTTTGGCCTCAAGATAGAATATGGGGAATATGAATAAAAAGCTCTTCCAAGAGCTACTCTATGGAAGAGATGGGATTCCTGCCCCAGAACACCCAGTGCTCGCAGCACTGCATCTCACCTAAACAGTTAGAGAATGCACTTGTGAGAGAAGACAAGCAAAATGATAATCAAAAGCATGAATGAGAATGGTTGCTTCGTTATCATTTTAAACAAGTGAAAGGTGATTTTCTATGGGCCCCACACCTTAGGTTTTCCTCTCTAGAATGATCCCCCTCTCATGCAAACTGCGTTGGCCCACCAAGTGAACCTTATCTTCTTAATTTGTGCAGTTAACTAGGCCTCTTCTAGAATTATCCACCTGCAAATTATCTCTTTTCACACATGGGGTGTGAAATATAATTCTTTACTGATCCTTTTTCACATTATAAGGGTTACTTATTCAGATTTTTATTATCAATGGGTTTCATTTCCCATTTATTCTCCTCCTAAAGAATTTTTTTTTTTTTTAATGTTCCATAAAATTTTGGAACATTACAGTCCTCCCCTCCCAAATGTTGCTCGCCCTCAAGCAAATTCTAAGGATAGAAATATAGGATGTCCTCTTCCTCCAACTATAGCATCTAATTATGATGAACTCCTCATGAAGAATGAGGTGTTGTATCAATAAAGAGGCTCCATACTGCTCCTCCCAAGCATGTAAACTAGCCAAAGTGGCTATCATCATGGACTGTACTCAAGAAGGCAATAAGGTGTTGTCCAGAGGTCTCCTTGAGGCATAGTGTCAAAATGAATTGGGAAGAACATTCCCCTCATGTGAATCCTCCATCCCCAAGAAACCATCCATATGAATCTAGTTGCCTCCAGATAAGGCAATTGCTGAAAATCTTTTTTCACCTTGAGCTCCAACAAAGAAGGTGGGCTAAAAATATGAAAGTGGTAGGCATCATAGCCTACCCCACGCTGTTCACCTCTCCACTTATGAAAAGTGTAGAGTGAAGGCTACTATTGGGCTGCATAAATTTTTCCCTCAGGTGGCAAGATGAAGTTTGGATCTCCAAGGATCTTCCCTCCTCCATTGTGAATCAAGCTAGCCCAATGTCCCTCCTTTGTGATGGGAAGGAGATCAACACCATCATATGAGTCCCCATCACTCCCATGGCTCACCTGAAGAAGGAATAAATGTTTTACTATGGTTGCCACATCATCTCCCATGCTCCCCTTAGAGCATGCCCTGCAAAAGGTATGGGGATCTTCTCCCCCAATGGACACATCCATCCCATGTGCCTTTCTCCCAATCATGCTCCCAACAATAGTACGATCTATAGAAGCGTAGAGAGCTAGAGTAAAAATCATGTTGGCTGCCATATATAGCAGGTGAGTGGGACATTGATCCCTATTATGCAACCAGTGCAGTTTGGGCACAAACTACAAGAGAGAATGAAAACATATTTGGTTATTCAACCACCGGTTTGCTACTACACTCTCCTCATATATATGGAGGAAATGAATAGTGTATGAGACATGAGGAGCATGCCCTCCAAAATAAAAATCTCCCCCAAGTCCATTAAGGTGATGGCCATCAACTATGCTCTTGGCCCCAAGTAGACCAAGGAGCCTTTGACAAAGAATGCTCCTCCTTGGAGCAATATATTGTATATACATGGTTAAGGAATCAACATGTAAATCATACAAATGAACAATTTCCTTACCATGTTTTCTACTCATGTAAAGGGAGCAACTCATAGATGGATCTATCCTCTTCCTCCCAAGGAAAAGAAGTGACTGTGCCCACTCCTCCAACGAGTGGTGTGCATATACTGCTCCCATTCCAACTGTACAAGTGGGAAGGTTGTTGTCCTTCCCTTGCTTCCCCTACCACAGCACAGGTACTGAAAGGAGAGTGGGTAAGAATGATAGTGAGGGGATGCTCCCCACTACTTTGGTTTTACCCAAGACTTCCAGTGCTTCAAAAGTCTCTCCCAAGGCCTCCACACTACTGAAATCAATGATTCATGCCTCACTGTTTGAAGCATATATCCTCCTCATTTGAACCAGTGGCCTTCTTGGTGTGATGTCTCCACTCAATGAAACATTCCCATTTGAGATGACTACATATATGGATGAACAACCCTATCCATGCTTTCATTGGGCAGCTCAATCACCTCCCTAGGTGTAGTGACCTCCAAAAATGGATAGAGATGGGCCCTCCTCATCCCATGATGCTGGATCTCTCCTCTATCTTCTCTCTGAGTCTTCATGGTTTTACACCTCCTCTCTAATGCCACATGTGAATCATGAAATGTGCCTAAATATCCATGCATGATATCCTGGGGACCTTCTTGCAAAGTTACAAGAATCCCTCTATTTGGAGCAAAAGCTCCTTCTTCCTCTGCATGAGGCACTAGATGATCTCTAGATTTGGCAACGTTGTTTCCCTTTGTTTATACAATAAACTTGGGCAACACCCCAATGATTGGATCCTGCTTTGAAAAAGAAAGCTCTCTACTTTGTTGCTCAAGGATGCGGGATGAAATTTTTGCCTCTAACAAGGCTTGATGCAAGTTTTCAGCTCCTCCCATGGTTTCTTGAGGTGGTTCTGCATTTCTATGTAGGGGTTTTGTTTGAGCCCCTTGGTTTAACTCCATCACATGAGTTTCAAGAATGTTCTGATCAAATATTTTCACCAATAACTTAGTGAAATTTACATAAGATGAAGCTTTAACATTCCCAAAAGGAATGGACTCAAGTTTCCACCATGTATGAGCCTTACCTCTGAAATGCAACGTTGCAACCTTGATGATTTCTTATTCTGAATTGTGGTGCTGTTGTTGGAAGTTTTTTGTCTCCTCCACCCAATATTTCACTGAATATGAAGGTGAACCTTCAAAATTAGATAGATGAAATTTATCTTGCTGCTCCTTCCCCTTCACCTTGCTCTTGCAAAACTGAGAAAAAGTTGGCTGATTTCTGAATTTATGAGTGTGAGAATCATACTCCTTCAAGAAATCACTAAGGGTTTCCTCCTTAGTCACCTTTCCTCCTTCTTTCATCTCCCTCACAGGAATTTTGGGCCTGTGAATGCGCTATTCATCATGGTGTGTGGCTGCATGCTTACCCTCACCATGTGCAAATCTAGGGCTTTCTCCAGTTTCGAACCCTCTTTGAGATTCTCCATTAATCTCCCTGCTAACATTTCTAAAATATTCATGTGTTCCTTCCATAGATTTGGGAAGAAGACTTGTGTTTATTTTCTTCTCCTTTCTTCCAAGAGATGGAGTCTCTCTCCTACTTAACTCCTTATTTCCTTCTAGATGAGAATAGGAAGTGCAGGGGTATTCCTTTTCTTTTTTCTCTTCCTCCTTGGGGAGGTTCTTCTTCTTTTCAAAAATGGATGAGATCAATCTCATCCTCTTCATCTTATTTTCTCTTTCTTAGGCTTTGAAGGCCACAGGTTGAGCCAAGAAAGGAGCTCTGATACCACTGTAATATTCCTTTCTCAGAAATATCACAAGTCTATGCCAGAGATGGACTGCGAGGGAATTTAGCATATATGTCACCTTCTAATGAAGGTTGAGACCCGAAGGCTTGCTAGCCCTCTGCAAACTCTGTCTACAAATATGTGAAATTTCCTAGTAAGAATGGCTAACTACCCAAGCCTAGAAAACACAATTAACAGGAATGGAGGCAGCAGATTTTGATCCCTGGTCTCAGATCCCTTGAATATGTACTTCTAGAGCTTAAATCCAAGATTGGACTCAGAAAAAATATTTCTACGAGCATAAGACAAGCCTCCTTCACCTGTTATCTTCAGAAAAGGGCCCAATGAAGAGGACTATAACAGCACTTTGCTCAACAAAGGAAATGGCACCGTTATTTCTAAGGAGCCATGTCACATGAAGATGAAATCAATCTATAAATATATGTGCAGCAAAAAATGTAGACAAACTCATGCGGAATCTCTTAATTAAAGCAAGCCAAAGAGTATCAAGGAGACAATGTACATAACAATGGTGAAAGCACTGTTCACATATTTTATTTCCACTAAGACTGCGCAATCTATGGGAGGTACTGGAACAATAAATATATGAAAATTAATGATACAAAAATGTAAGATCAAATAAATATTGAGGAGCAAGGCTTCAACCCCTGAAAATACAATACAAAAATCCATTAAGGAGATTGGATGAAAACTAGACAAAATGGCAAATTTACCAAAATGCCGGAGTTGTTGGGAAACTGCTACAACTCAATAGAAACTAGAAATGAAAGGAGCTTGCTGAATATGATGCATTTGCTGAAGTAACTCCTTTGTTCAACCTTCTATATGAAAGGCCGATCCTTTCATTGAAGATCTCACCACCCACTAAAATGTTGCAACCCTCACTGCAAATGCTCTCTATGAACTGCGCAGTCATGGAAAAGGGATGCTCTTTTGCTGATGGAAAATGGTTGGCTTGATGCCAAATATGGTGGAATGAAGATCAGAAACTCCGTCACTGATCTCCCAAAGGAATGGATACTCTCTCCTATGAAATACAATGCCGGAAGTAGTGTTGAGGAACCCTCCCCTCCAATACCCAACAACATAGCTCAACCACCAATGGAGTCTACGCTAGAGCTAAATGGAATTCTTTGGCCTCAAGCCAGAATATGGGGAATATGAAGAACAAGCTCTTCCAAGAGCTACTCTATGGAAGAGATGGGATTCCCACCCAAGAACACCTAGTGCTAGCAGCACTGCATCTCAACGAAATAGCTGGAGAATGCACTTCTCAGAGAAGACAAGCAAAATGATAATCAAAATCATGAATGAGAATGGTTGCTTTGTTCTCCTTTTAAACAAGTGAAAGGTGCTTTGCCATGGGCGCCACACCTTAGGGTTTCCTCTCTAAAATGATCTCCCTCTCATGAAAACTGCGCTGGCCCACCAAGTGAACCTTTTCTTCTCAATCTGCGCAGTTAACTTGGCCTCTTCTAGAATTATCCACCCGCAAATTATCTCTTTTCACACATGGGGTGTGAAATCTAATTATTTATTGATCCCTTTTCACATTATAAGGGTTCCTTATTCATATTTTTATTATTAATGGGTTTCCTTACCCATTTATTCTCCTCCTAAAGAAAAAAAAAAGTTTTTAATGTTCCATAAAATTTTGGAACATTACACTTATACACTTTCTTCTGCATTCCTTGAGGGCTAGCTAAAACATATAAAACATCTCAAGCAATCCTTTCTGGACATTTATTTCCAACACATTCTCATAGAAAAAAATATGGTTGTTGATGTTTTTTCAAAGAAGGTAGTCACTGAAGTTGTAGGTCCGATGCAATACCACCTCTTGGAGAACAATACTCTGAGTTCTACAAGAAATTTATTTCTCCCATGGAATTGATATGGTCTCTTTTACTTTTTGATACTTTTTTTATCATGCTAATTATCTTGGACCTCATATGATATCAATTCTATGTACATTTTGGATACTCCTATATGGTGCATATCACTTGGCTATGCATTTTGTTTATTCCATATATACTTATTATTCCCACTCATGATTTTAGACTAGGGTGTTTACCCATACTTTCAAGGAACTCGAATTACTTGACATTTGAAAATTATCAATATTGTACTCATACATAATATAAACCAGTTGTTTTTTTATTCCGAAAAAAGAAAAGAAAACAAGGAAGCAATAATCCTAAGTCATTAATGGTAATGTAAAAGTAAAATTAATAATAATTCATTATTCTTTTGATTATATATATATAATTATTATTATATATATAATTTAAAATTATTATATAAATTAGGCATTAGGAGGATTGATGTGATTGAAAGTGTCTAAATTCTAGAAAGAGTCTAGAATGTTAAGTTGTTAGGAATTTTAGGATGAGTTGATGTTTTGGATAATGGGACCTTTGTAGGTAATGCCAAGTTTTAAGTTGAGGTGTTAGTTTTTTTGTTGATTAACTAAGCGGGCCAATCAATAATTGTAAATATTGAAGAGTTACGAATTTCGTAGTTTTAGTATCCTTGAGATGTCTCATTTTCACTATTTTTTTGAGACATTTTCCCCAACCAATACTATTGTATAGAAGTGTGTATAGGATAGGGGGAGAATCTCCTAGTGCCTTCTGAGGAACAACTCATACAAGAATTCAGTAAGCCTTCGTGTATATATTTGTTTATTAAGGAGTTATTATGAGTTTCAAATCTCCTCTATGTACTTGTGTGTGATTTGTCGACATAATCTCTCTATAGATATGATTTTGCTAATTTTAAACTTAGTTGGAGAGTCACTGAATCATCTTGACATTGTATATTCCTATAATAAATTTAAAGGGAGAAGTTGTGTGTTTGTGGGTTCTCATGCAACCCCTACATATAGACTTTATCTAACCAAAAAAGGTGAGATCAACCAAACACTTACGTAGTTATTTTTTAAGAGTTGTGTTGTTTATGTGAATGGAAATAAAGTCCATTCTATTGAAACTTCATCATGTTATGTGTATGCCTCTGTTATCTAATAGGAAGTAAAGGGACCACGTAACTCTTGGGAAGGAATGTAGTTTCAAGAAGTCGCAAGATCTCAAAGGAGTGGCATGTGATAAGAAGGTGAATCATGGTGAGGATAGGTAATCTCTCTCTCTCTCTCTCTCTCTCTCTCTCTCTCTATATATATATATATATATATATATATATATATATATATATATATATATTTCGTTGCATCTAAGAGAATTATAATGGTGACAACCAAGTCAGAAGCAAATGTGTTGGGGAAAATGCATGGGTTCAAAGGTTTTCCCCTACTAGTTAGTTTACTCAAATTAAGGCCCCTGCTAGTTAGTCTACCATAGTTGGTAGTTAAATCTGAGGGAACCTGGGTTTATATAAGAAACTAAAATACCACTAACCCATGTGTGGGACCAACTTACTAAAATCAAATTTAGAATAGTTGCACTCATCCTCCATTGGGGTAGCTTGGCTGAGGTCTAGTCTATGTAATTTTCTTTTGGCGAAGTGAGGATTGCGCTAGGATAACTGTAAGGAAGAGAAGGTCCGACCTCAAACCTCATGTAAAGGTTAACACCCACCCTACTTACGAAGATCACTATATAATATCTAATTTGTTTTTTATAAAAAAAGGTTTTTTTATAGAAAACCTAAAGGAGATGATGACCAAGCTTAAGTGTAAATTGCACCAACGAAAAAGGATAGTTTTGATTCAATAAAATAAAATTTCGATATACCACTTGGAGAAGGAATAAATAGGCACAAAAAAGTTTTCCTTGAGGATTTAGAGTGAATGTACTTTAATTAATTTGAAGATGTAAGAAATACAAACAAACCATGACTTAGGCTACATCAAGTGGTATCAGAGCCTCAATAGAGTGACAATAAAGTTGAGATAGAGGATATTAGAGAGAGCAGGAGATTTTCCCTTTAAAGGAAATTGAGTTAGGTTACTTTTTGGAGTCGAGAGAAAGGAAATATTTTTTTTTTGGTTTTTAACCTACCGTATATTTAGTGTTATGAAATTAAAATTGAAATTAAAAAAAAAACTAAGGATTTGAGGTGGGATAAAATAACCCCAACAATCAGTATAAATTAGAGAAGGAGAAGGAATGGATTGAGAGAGTGAAGAGTTTCATGGTAGAGAATCCTTATAAAATTGCAATCGCCAATCTCAATTATTCTAGTTGAGGTTAGAAAGGAGAGAAGGTGGAAAAGGGTGTCCTCAAGGAGAAGAGAATGAAAGAAGTTCTCATGAGGTGACAAGAATGTGTAATATCTAGAGAGTAGAAAATAGTTCTCAAGAGGTTCTAGAGGAGGGAAGCAAGAGGGACACTAATAGCCAAGTGGAGGAGAGGTGTTCGAGTAACAAGGTGAGGCTTGTTAGAAGGCTATTTTGTAGCTCATAATGAACATGGAGAAACTCATGTTGAGAATAAAGGACATGACCATTTCTAGTTGTGATGAAGGTTTTAGTAAAAGCCACAGTATAGGGGAAAAGGATGCCAAGATAAATGACACGAGGAAATTAAGTCGGGAGGAGTTTGATAAGGAGATGGTTGAGTTAAAGACAAGAATCAATGATATAAGTAAGATACTAAAAGAGAGTGAAGAAATCCAGACACAGATGTGGGACATGAGGAAGAAGGTCAGAGTAACTATTAGACAGAAGGATTTTAAGAAGAAATCCCCAAAATCTAGAGAGTTGGGGAAAAGGAGGATGATGCCTTTGATAAAATCCCAAATAAAGGAAGAAGAGAATTAGGAGAATTTTGAGGTATAAAATGGGTCTCTTAATGAAATTATAATGGGTTTCATGGTATAAAATCCTTATAAAATTTCAATCGAATGAGAAATAGAAACATAGAAAATTGGATAATAATTATCGAATCAGAACATAATGGATTTCTGAGAGGAGAACATCCGAGCAAGGGAGAATATTTCAGTATTAAGTAGGTAAATATGGTCTTTCGATTTTATTTGATAAGAAACTGGTAGTGACCATTATAATTAACTATGATAATATTTTAGGATATAACCTTTAGCGTTCTCCAAGATTGTGGTAAAAAGACTTTGCAGCAAAAGAACCCAATCTCAAGAATCCTAGTTAAGGTTAGAAAGGAGAGAAGGTGGAAAATGGATTCCTCAATGAGAACATAATGAAAGAAGTTCTCATGAGGTGATGAGAATGTGCAATAGCTATAGAGGATAAAAGAGTTCTCGAGAGGTTCTAGAGGAGGGAAGCAAGAGGGGCACTAATATCCAAGTGCAGGTGACGTGTTCGCGTAACAAGTAAGGTGAGGATTGTTAGAAAGCTATGTTCTAGCTAACAATGAACATGGAGGAACTCATGTAGAGAATAAAGGAGGTGACAATTTATAGTCGTGATGAAGGCTTGAGTAAAAGCCACGGTATGGGGGAGAAGTATGCAACGAGAAATGACATGAGGAAATTAAGTCGGGATGAGTTTGATAAGGAGATGCTTGAGTTAAAGACAAGAATCAGTGATATAATTTAGCTACTAAAAGAGAGTGAAGAAATACAAACACAGATGTGGGACATGAGGAACAAGGTTAGAGTACCTATTGGACAAAAGGATTTTAAGAAGAAATCCCCAAAATCTGAGAGTTGGCGAAAAGGAGGATGATGTCTTTGATAAAATCCCAAATAAAATAAGAAGATAATTAGGAGAATTTTGAGGTGTAAAATAGGTCTTTTAAGGAGATTATAAAATAATAGTGGAAATAATAAAATAAGACTAGATTACATACTCCAATTTTAGAGGAAAAAGAGAAAAAACAACTTTTTCAACTTGTATTTTCAAATTGCCTCCCTATTGGTCTACTCAAATTTTGAGTTAGAACACTTGTTGGATGAAAAAATTTATTCCTCATCTAAGGAGTACCAACGTTGAGTACTTTTGATGGACCCTCCTATATGAAAAATGAGAAATACATGAAAAGCATGATTGCAATCATATTTTTTCATGTATTTCTCATTTTTCGTGTAGCAGGGCCCATTGAAAGTATGCAACTTGGGTACTCCCTGGATGAGGGAATAAATTTTGCATCCACTAAGTACTTTCGCTCTAAATTGGAGTTAAAACTTTGGGATATAATCTGAAAATACACGTTGAAAGAGTAGTTTTATTATTTTATTATTTTTTAATCTTTTTACTTTTTTTCCAAAAAAATGGTGAATCATCCCCCATGGTTGACATCATCATATTGAATCCTATGGGTTCTTATAAAGTTTATTTTGGTTTTAAGTTTTTCTTAGGAGGTTCATTTTAGAACTCAAGAGTTCTCTAATGAGTAGCCAAGCCTAAGGAAGAAGAATTTTATTACCAAAAATTAGGAGTACCACTCCTTACAGATAAGAAGATGATACTAGTGGAGAGGCTGATGCACTATGAGAAGAGTCTAGAATAGTAGAAGGTGTTGTTTTTAGAGGAGGAGACTAAAGAGCCTTATGTTTTTTAAACTAATAAATCTTGTGTGGGTGTAGATTTTGGAGCCTATAAAGGATGACAACCATTAAAGGTTGTCATAATCAAGGAAGATAAGGTTAATTTGTCTCTATGAGACTGAGACAAAAATGAACATTAAGTCAGTGAAAGGAAGAGAAAGAAAACCTAAGGTGGTAAAGGAGGATTACACTACATGTGAACCTACAAAAAAAGGAAAGATAATGTATTTATGTTTGGAAAATAAACTCTCGTTAAATGATTATAAAGGTGCATTGAAAGGTGGATAATTTCGATAGGTTGTCAGAGAGGAGGGAAGTGTCGAGATGGATTTTCAAAAATATGAGCATGAATTAATTTTCCCTCTAAAACAAATTAGGAGTTTTGCCATAAAACAAAAGAAATTTTGGTTGCAAATAGAATGAAGTTGAAGGATCAGGAGAGTGTAAAATTTTATTTAAGAAGGAACTAAGATTGTGACGAACATATTAATGGGAGATCATATGCGCCAGCTTTAAGCTTTATAGAGAATGGGTAACCCTTTTAAATTTTCATAAGAATTGTGGGTAAAGAAAAGAACTAGACAATTTCTATACAGGAAAGGGACCATGCACCTTTATCTCATCAAAGTCACAAACATGGAAAGATTTCTTAAAAGGAGGACGAGAATAACAAGGAAGCTATAAACAAGAGTGAAGACATGAAGAAAAATTGTGATGGTATCTACAATGAAGAGGAAGGGAAACACACAATTATTTTTCTATCGCAATACCGAAAGGAATTAAAACTTCTAAAGGATTGGTTGGACAATCATATTATTAAAAAATACTTCGTAAAGACTTAAAATAAGGAATTAGTAGAGGCTAAGGTGTTTAAGGCATGGAAATATTTGCATGGTAAACTGATTGTTGAGAGGATAATTGCAAAAGAAGGGGAATGTCAGTAGATATTGTCACGGGAAGAAGAGGAGTAGAGGCCTCATACTATTGTGTCTCATGCAAAATTATTTCATTTTCAAGCAGAGAATATGGGACTGGAACTTATTCTAGAAAATGACTATTAGTTTGCAATGGTATACATTGTTGGGGCCAAAATAGGAAGAAATAATTTTGTTAAAAATCTATTCAACGTATGGAAGGTGGAAATCTACTATCCAAAAATTATCCATGGGAAGGTCTATCAAATTTTTATACTAAAGTGGAGAATGAAGCCATGTATTCATTGGGGACATTCATGAGGGATGCTGGTGACAAAATTCCAAGCCAACAAAGAAAAAACTATACGTAGTAGAAAGAAAGAAGAGTGAACATGGAAGTTGAGGAAAGTGTCAACAACAATGTATAATCCTAAAGGGAACAAAAACCAACAACAAGGTGCAGTAGAGTATGTAAAATTACCTTAGGAAAGCAAGTCGGACAATGTATAATGAAGGGTAGGATCCTGGTAGACTGAATTTAAGACTGGAATAATTGCATAATCGGGCATATACACAACAACAACAATTTGTTTCGGATCTTGGAAGACTCGACACATTGTACCAAGAGGTCAATTTTTTTCCAAATGTAGGAGCAATAAAACTGGGAATGCTAATTTGTTTGAGGACCATATGAGTCATGTAAATTCTAAAATGAATTTTATTTACGTCACTTCTATTTTTGTATAAATTACGCATTACGAGGATTCATGTAAGTCCAAGTGTCTAAATTCTAGAAAGATTCTAGAATATTAGGCTGTTAGGATATTTACGATGAGTTGGTCTTTTGGCTAATGGGACCTTTGCAAATAGTTCCAACTATTAAGCTAAAGTGTCCTTTGTTTTGGTGATTGGACAAGTGGGACTTCGCTTATGTAACAAGTGTAGAGTTAAGAAATTAGTAGCTTTAGAATGCTGGATAGATGTCCCATTTTCACTTTTCAGTTGAGTTTTTTTCCAAATACTATTGTACAAAAAATTGGTGTAAAATAGCAGGGAGAAGCTCCCTGTGCATTACGAGAAGAAATTGATAAGGTGGTGAGTAAACCTTCATGTACACAATTTCTAATTAAAGTGATTATGAATTTGGAATATCCGCTATAGCTGTGTTTTCTCTGCCTAGTCTCTTAGTGGATATGATTCTGCTAATTTGGAACTTAGTAGGAGAGCCATTGAACCAGCTTGGCATTATATGATGTGGAAGGAGAGATAAAAGGAGCAGTTGTGCATTTGTAGCTTCTTGCGTAGTCCATGGGCATACAGTAGTTATCTAACAGACAAGGCAAGATAGACCAAGGACTTCTGCAATTATAATTTTATTAGTTTTGGGTTGACTCTGTGAAGGGAAATGGAGGCTAAACTACTGAAACTGTGAAGGAAAATGGAGTCCATGCTACTGAAACTACATCTTCATATTTTTAAAAACTAAATTTATTAACTATTTAGTTAAATAGATCGCCAAGTGAGAACTAGGAGAGTGTACACACACTCATAAAAGCACTGACTATTGAGTCAGATGAGCCTCAATTATATAGGCTTTCACACTAACTGGATGGTTTCAACCACTCCCTAGATATTATGATATGAGGTCTAATATTAGATTCCAAAACCTATCATCATCATAGCAATAATCTAAGTTTAGGTTTCTCCATTACATCCAACACTCCCCCTTCATGGAGAAAGGGTATTGAACAATAACATATGCTTGCTGGTCTAGTCTCAGCTAGGATTACAGTGAAAAACATGAAAAACTTGGTACCAGAGGTTTTCATTTTTTAAATTATGCTCTTGACTCCGCACTTGTCCATTCTGAGGTGAGGCTTCATCGTCACTTTCCTTGCCGTGAGCTAGTGATGTATTTTCACCTCATTTATTCCCCAGCGATGGAAAACTTGAATTCTTATTCTCGCCCTTCTCAATATTATGACAGGCTTAATAGGAGAATGTTTTCTCTTACTATTTTTGGTGTCACAGAACTTTAATTCCTCTTCAAACTTTGTTGTTTCTTCCTTGTTGTTGTTAACATCTGCACACATAGAAATATTCATGAGATCGTCAGAATTTTAATTCTCTCCAGCTCTATCTTCTTCTGCAACATCTTCACAATCAGCTTCATGTGGCCCGTCCAATTGATCTTCAACACTTTGTTCCTCTTTACATCCTTCCTAAAGATCAACTCATGACTCTTCAATATCACGATCTTGCACAAAAAATTGTGCCTCTTCATTCTTGTGGCCATCAACAGAACCACATTATTTTTCTGAAATTTCTCCAGACTTAAAAATAATACCCATGCTAATTCCTCCAAATGTCCACATGAGAAAATAATCACCATCATTAGAATAAAAAATATCTAAAAATATAGACATGTTGTTAAATTCCAGCTTTTCTCATTTTATATTGTTTGCAGATTTCGACACCACTCAGTCCTCTAACGAGCTCCAACAACCCTGTTACCACACAGGCGTATACCTCCCTTTAGTAACTCTTCAAGAGTAGAACCTTGTAGACTGTGGCTTCTATGCCACGCAGGTCTCAGTGCCCTTGGCTCTTCTAAGGAGCAACAAACGACCTCTCAACCATGGAAAATTTTAGGGGCTAATATTTGCAAGTGGGCTAATTTTCCATGATTTTTCCAAGAAAAAGATTCGTCAATTTCCATTTTTTTATAAAAATGATTCGCCCAAATTTTACAGTATAAAATCATTTTACTTTAAAAATCACCAAAGTATATAGAGAGTATATATAATATCATTATGAAATTGACTAATTTTACAAATACGTCAATAAATATTTTATAGTTTGCATATCAGAGAGTAGTGACATTCGCCAATTTTTTAAACTTAAAGATAATTTTCCATCCTTAAAATTTTCCTACTCTCAACAAGCTGGAAATGCTATAAATGTCCAATTCTGATGCATGTAATTAGAAATATGTAATGACACATATTTTTGACGATGGGTTCAAATCAACAAGAACTTTCGCATTTTCATTGTGGCATAAAATAAATTAGAAGAAAAATTTACCCAATTGATTTTGGGATCTCCATAACTTGCAACTTCTACGATTTTTCAAACAATAAAATTTTAGAATGAATCTGCTAAATCACACAAGCAAACTTGTCGTCTGCGCTCTATAGATAATGCAGCAAATCAATAAACCACGGATCTCCTCTGCATACTCGAATTCACCACGATCACAACTCGGATTCACCTACTACCTCTTGTCCGTCTTCCTTATGCAAAGATTTAAAGTTTGAGCATGCACTCGGATTCACCTACTACCTCCTGTCAGTCTTCCTTATGCAAAGATTTAAAGTTTGAGCATGCACGGTATATAATATCAAATCAAACCATCGCACTATATATTTGAAACAAATTCACTAATAGATAGATTAAGCCAAATTCATGTCAATGGAATTTCGCAGTATTTTCCTCACACCATTGGTTACAATACCAGAATAGATCTGATTCTCCACTATCCTTCTATCTGTGTTCCTCTTCTGCACTTAATATTTCATCCTATAGGTGGGCAATGCATGGTACTTCGGCAATAATTCTTTGTTCTCGATGGACAGTTATTCAGAGCTTTAATGCTGGGGTCTGTTGGGGCGAACACTGTAAACCCGCTAAACACAGCATACGAGTCACTCTTATCGCTGACTATGTTGATAAGTGATCAGGCTCACCTGCAACGCAGGATATCCCCAACAACCTGATCAACGCTCTACTTAACCAACAAATCAGCAGTAGAGACCAACAAATCACTTCTCCTCTTCTCTGCGTGCAAGCGATCTCAATCACGACGCTACCAAACATTCGTAGTTTACGCAAATGGTTGATGTCCTCTTCTGTGACGGGCTGCCTCTACCACAACCTGTCTCAGCCTCTTCTACGATGGGCTACACCACCTATTCAATGCTACTGCCTCTTAGCCTTTGCAATCCACCCAGCCACAGATACACTGTTAATTTACCACTATTGGTTTCATGTCAACTGCAGGAACGACATAAATCAAAATGCAGTCAATTGTCGCAATGTCACTGCCTCTACTTCTGCTATTTCTAGCGCTCAATGTGGTAATGAATGTTGTCCTCGCATATACATTATCAAGCTGCTCGAGCTCTCTCGTGATTTTAGCACCGTGCATCAGCTAGGTGAGAGGAGCGTCACTAACCCATCTCGGAGCTTCTTTAATGGCCTCTCTAATAGATAAAATCTGACTAATAACCCAGAGAGGAAGAGCACCGATTACTGAAAGGGTTTAGCTCCTACGCAGCTTTCCTCTCCTAGAACACTCTCCATGCAGCATGTTCTTAGTGATCCTTCTCGGCTTTCAAGGGCTTAACCAAACAACACACAGGCCTCTCACCTTGTGCGCTTTGATACCATGTTAAAAACTAAATATAATAACTATTTAGTTAAATAGCTCTACAGGTGAGAACCTGGAGAGTGTACACACGCTCATGTAAGCACAAACTACTGAGTCCGATGAGCCTCAATTATATAGGCTTTCACACTAACGGAATGGTTTCAACCACTCCCTAGATATCAGGACATGAGGTCTAAGATTAGATTCCCAAACTTATCCTCATCATAAAAATAATATAATTTTAAGTTTCTCCATTACTTCCAACAGCTATGCATATGACTGATGGTCTCCATTAGGAAATAATGGGGCCACGTAACTCTTGGGATGGATTGTGGCGTCAAGAGGTGGCTAGATCACGAAGAAGTGGTGTGCGATAAGGCGAATCACAATGAGGCTGGGGAATCTCCATATTTAGCTTTTGTTTCATCTAAAAGAAGAATAATTGCGACAAGCAAATGTGTTGGGAAACGTGTAGAATTCAAGTCTCCAATTCCAAAAACTCTCAGAAGACTCAAATCAAAAGCCTCGCCTCTCATCCTTTGTCTACAATAGGTAGTATTTGGCTTTGTGAGCACCCGAGTTTATATAAGAAAAGAAAATAACATAGGGAGAAGGAATAATAGTGAGTATTTGGCTTTGTGAGCACTTGGGTTTATATAAGAAAACAAAATATCGTCGGGAGAAGGATGAAATAGATGCAGACACATGGAGCTTGAGCAGTTAGAGTGGGTCCTTTAATTGAGTTGAGTTGATTTGGAGAAAGAGTTAAAAAAAAAAACTATTCTTATCTCGGATTTAAAAATTTAGTAAAGAAAAAATAAATAAATAAAATTAATATATAAATTAAGCATATATACATTTAAAAAACAAATAACATGATTCTCAACCACTAAGATTCGCTCACACTTTATTATGGAAATTCTTAATTTATAAATAATCTTTGTTATAATATTATTACCAATATCATGGCTTATCAATACCACATATCCAAAAAACCATAACTCATTTCATATGACACGAATAACATATTTTTAAGTAATAAATTTGATTAAAAAAAAAACCAATGCATAATTATTTTGAAGATAAATTGCAACCTTTAACTTATAAATACTACTAAAAATATTTTAAAATATTATGTAGAGATTAAATCTCTACAATCAACATAATAACTATTATTAATCATTAAAATCCCCAATACATTCTTTCAAAAGAAACACTCCAAAATAAACACTCCCAATAAACATCCCTATAAAGATCCTAACAAAAATAATCCAACTACATCAAAAATATAATCACATAATTCCACTTACAACTACTTATTACAATAAAATATCAATTCTATTAATTTATTCTACTCCTATAATAATCCATTAATATCATTATATCCTTTTCGGTAGAAGGTCACTAAGTGAAGTATCTAGTAAATCGTATCTCGGAGGCTTTTATTACATATCGCATCATGGATTCCTGTAATAAGTGTATTCTTCGTCCCCTGTAAATAAAAATAAGAATGGCATATCAGTTACTTTCATGTTGATAACAAAGAACGTAATTAAATATTTTCTACTTAACAAAATTGTAGTATAGGTGAATGTCAATAATAATTATAATTATTTAAGTATAGTAATAGAAAATGTATATAAAATTTTAAAATTAGGATTGTAAAGTAATACTTACCTTCTTTCAAATCCAAATCTGGATAAGAAACCAAATCTTCATAACATTGGTCCATGTCAATGTCAAAAGCCCCGTCCATTTCATTTTCTTTAGCTTCTTTGAAATCCAAATCTTGATAAAGTTCGTCTATACACTTCATTCTTTTCAACATCAGCTCTTTCGGAAATCATGCATCCTTCATCTAAAATTGAGAATCATATCAATTGTTGGAACTAAAATTTTGGATAACAGTGAGGGTAATTAAGGGATAACTCTCTGTTTCATGAAAATGAACCACTATGAAGTGATTCCTCTATGGGAAACATAGTCATCCATGGTAGTGAAGCTTCCTTCCCGAGGAAATGAGGGCCTCTAATGTTGTATCCTTGTATCAATTAGGTATCCCGAGGTTGTACTAGTTGCAAGGTTTATTCTATGGCTGTGAGCATTTCTAAAGGGTTGTAGTGGTAGAATCTCCTCATTGAATCACACTTGATGTAGCAGAGTTAGTGTCAATTGGAGAAAAGTGGATAGAGCTAGCAACTTTCCATTATGGAACGTGAACAAGGTTTTTTAGGGATCTTAATGAAAATAATGAGAAAGGTTGTAGAGTTGTGAAAGCAATCTTAGAAGTGAAAAGAAGAACTAATAAGCTATTTAGTTGTGTTTATGTTAAGTTAATTTGTATTTTGATATATGAAAGAAAAGTGCTACTACTTAATTGTTGAGTGTTTTACAACAAACTCTGTTGGTACAAGAACTCTAGGAGGTGAATCTACGGGAATTTTAACCTGATGTGTGCTAATTTTATTGTTGAATGCATTTACATTGTTGTGTATTCACTATCATCGTTTTTCAATTGAAAAGAAATGTTGGAATGTTTGTACAAATTGTCTTATGCTCCAATAATCATAAGGGAAAAGTTTTCCCTGGGAATATTTCACGTTTTGAATTCTTTTGGATTCATTCAAAAATTCAACTTATGGATTCATTGAAATATATATTCGAGAGAAGGGACTTAGAAGTGACCACAAGGTTTTCTTTATTTGGTAGTTATCTACAAAAGATTAATAAAATGGTTTATCTCTAACAACTAACATGGTTTTCATAGAACATTGTTTTTATATTAAGGATAATACATGCTCTCCGTTAACATAGCTTCCTAGAGTTTAGAAACTAATCTAGCTTCCCAAGCCTTACCACTCGTGACTTCACTAAAGAATTAATCACAAAATGCAATGGATTTAGGAACATGATACTCAACTTAGTATGTAATAAGGATGATGTATAAATTTTTATGGATGGAACTAAAAGGAAATGTATTCTTCAGATTGAAATTGAAAAGGCCATGTTTGTTAAGTATATTTCTTGTAGTACACACATTGTACAAGTATATGTTCAATATTAATTTCAATATTAAAATTTATATTTATAACTTTGAATACCTTTTAATGAAAGAGTCTAATAAAAGAATATCTAAAAGTTATAGATAACAAAATAAAAGTAGCTAATGTAACATAATAGTGAATGCCTTTTCCAAGCACCTAAATAAAAAACAACCACTCTATACACCATCATATATACAATTCCTTCTATAAAAGAATCTAAAAAAATAATGATAAGAATACATTACCTTGGAAACAATGTACATTCACATTAAGATGAAATTGTGTGTATCTTAGCTATAAAAGGTAAGTGTATAAATTAACTTAAATGATGATATTATTTAACAATAACTACATCATGCTTCTAACAGATACGTTAAGTTTAAATACTTGTTATGAAACACACACAAATATATATATATACATCATCAAATATTTTTTTCAAATATATTTTAAAAAAAAATTTATAAACTTCATTGCAATCTTCTCACTTATTTGAAGAAAAAATTGTCGTGTCATATAATATATTCATCAAATACCATCCACTTTCAATAATTCAAACAATATAAAATATGAATTCTTAATATAACTATAGTAAAAATATTACATTAACAATTTTAATAAATTTGAAAATAATGCTTTTCATTATTTCGTTTAATGAAACTCTTTCTGATATTTGATAATATTTCAAACATATTTCTTCAAATTACACATCCATTATACTAATTAATAAAATAATATCCATATTAATATTAGTAACATAAACAACAACCCAAATAGGATATATTTTCCAAGGAAATTACCTAAAATAGAGTACTTTTGGGGGTCGGCCTCGGAAAATATGGATTGCAACATTTTTGGCACGCTAAATATTCGTCAGTTATTAAATTATAGAACAAATCTTCTTGTGTAGTCTTACCCCTGTAAGTCAACCAACATTACTTTGTTAATTTGGAAATAGTAATAAAGTTGTTTATACATATATTCAACTATAATATCAAGTAAAACGTTAAACTCACAAAATTACAAATATATGTTTACATATTATAATATTACCTAAATTCACTAAAGATATATATGCGAAAATGTCTGATATTTCTTTACATATATTATTAAAAAAGAAGAAAACTTATATAACCAAATATGGATATAAAATTTCTCATGTTGTCTTTTTTATTGCTGGAGGGTTGGTTATGTTTGCACAACTTTCAAGGGAGTTTTTGGATCTCTCTATTGTATTTCATTATCGCACTTGCTCTAATGGTTATAGAGATGTATGGCATTGGACAATTTTTTTAGTGATTTGACATGTCAACTATGTGGTTTCTGGTTTATTTTATTTAGTGTTGGTGTTAGCTGTTGGTGGTAGTTATACTCTGTTGTATTCAGTAGTTGTCATGTTCGCTGTTATGGTTAGGTGTTGGTGACGGTTATAATGTTGTTGCGTTTACTATTTGTAATGGTTCTTATTGGGGGGTTTATGGTGGATGTTGTTCTTGTTATCTCTGTATTGGAAGTGTGGTAGTTCGCATCTCAAACACGACTTATGTTCTAAGGCTTTCAAAGTCTCTAGTGATGTTTTCTATATAAGTTTAGTTCACATAATGCAATAGAATGTTTTTTACTTAAAAAAATAATGTTGTTTATAAATTGATAAGCAATTAATATATAAAATTAAAAGAGATAGAGATACATGACCATATATTTGTTTAGCTAGTTTTTTAGGAAAATGAGAGTAAAAAAAAAAATGCAAGTGTCATGTCCATTTAAACTCAAAAAAATGGTTGATGTATTTGACATACCAAGGTATCTGACTGAAAAACTACCACCGTAACTAAGAATATTGGCTTGAATACTTTTCTAGAGAATTAGTAAACAAAATGACGGAAAAATTTGAGCATTTTGAAAATCAATCAAAGGAATGGAGACCCGAGAAATTGACATATGACTGAGAGAATGACTTGAGTCTCCAAAATCCACATAATTTGGTATATTTTCTAGGGTTGTGGCCTTGAAGTTGAGTTATCTGAATCTTCAAAATTTATGTAACATGATATATTTGGTAGGGTTGGTTGGTTTTGTTTGGATTTTTCAATTTGCATCCATCTACGAGTTCTTCCTATTTCCCTTTCCAACTCAAAAAAATAGTGGTATTTCATCCATCTAGGTGTTGTTTCTACTTATAAGTTGCTTTTTTTTTTCTTTTTTCTTTTTTGCATCAATTCTCTTGGTTTGATAGCTCTATTTCTTTATGGGTTTCCCTGGAGGAAACATACCTAAATAGGCCCAAATGAAGCAAGCCTTTAATGAGATGTACAAGGACTACTGTAGGTCCAAAGAAATAAAGGACATAATATTTAGGATGAACCTAGGACAAAATGAATCTTTATAGGACTATCAGGAAAGATTCCAACTCAATTATAGGAGGGCTAATTGTACACCTATCCCTAAGTCACTCAAGCTAGTTCTCCTCTGAGGGACGATGGAGGATGTACTAGAGACCATCAGCATGTTGTCTAAAGGGGAAATCTACTAGTTTCCTTATGATGACTTCATGACATTTTTCAAGAATCACTCTATGGCTACTAAGAAAAAGGGTAGGTCTATTTAAATCTTGGTTAGTTCATCTCCCTCCGCATCATCCATCAAACATCAAATAGGAAACATATTGGAGGATTTCAAGAGTGAAATGTTGCAAAATGTTCCCCTACAGATGGATACTATGTAGATCAAAATTTGGCAATATAAAGCACAAAGAGCACTAGCTATATTTTTCAATAGATGAACTAAGAGACATCCTCCAAATGAGTGCCCATTGAATGTCATAGAAGTTTTATTTTTCTACAAGGAAAAACATGCCGCAGAAAAATTCCCCTCTCTTCCATGCCTAAAGTTGTATAGCAAGGGGCAGAAGGTGGTTCAGATAAAATCTGCTTCATCAACTAAAGAAGGCCTTAAGGTCCTCTACCATATCAACAAGGAATGCAAGGTACACCTTGTCCTCCTTACAATCCAAATCATAATTCACTTTTCAAGCCTTGGTACCATTCCACTAATCCATCATGGTCCATACCTTCTCGTTAACCTTATACTCCTCAATATATTCCCCAACGTATCAACCCTCCTTTCCAGCCATATCCACCTCAATCTATTCAATGGGGAAACTCCTCACAAGGGTGTAGGCCTAAGAAAAACCAAAATTCTGCCTTAATTCCTCCACCTCAACCGCAACCACAACTCCCACACCATAACCCACCTAAGCAACCTGAATTTCCTGCGCAACCAAATCCCTACCCAAACAATAATTAGGCACAACATTTTGTTAGTGGTGAGACATCTTATCCTGCTTATGCTTTGGAAATCCAAGGGATCAAAATTATGTTTGGGAAGGTACTTCCATATGCTCACGCACCTTCTCCACCTAAGGAGCATGAAGGAGAGGAGGAAGAAAGTGCCCCTCAATCCAATGCACCTCCTTACCTTGATAGGTTGGCCAAGCCAAAACAACACACCCTGAAAGAGGCTGAACCTCCAGGAGAAGTGAATATTTTGTGTTTTAAAATACACCTTCGCCAATCCATCAGATATGTCCACATTTACAATAGACTTGTCAAGGAATATTTTCTTAAAACTCTTGAGAGAAGAAGAAGAGATACCCCGGCTATCAATGTTTTGGGGAAGTTGTATGATCTGATGATTGGGAAGGTAATCTCCCCAATGTCATTGGATCTTGGTGTCCCACTAGTGGATGAAAATATAGATAACATCATTGTCCCTAATACCTTGATTGATCATAGGGTTGCAATCAATGTGATGACCAAGGAATCCATGCTCAATCTCAACCTCCAAGGGGCCTTGAGGAAGACCACTACAGTGTTGCGTCTTGAAGATAGATCCAAGGTAACTCATAATGGATTTATTGAGGATGTAATGGTCTCTATTGACTCCTAGGATTACCCCACTAATTTCATTTTCCTCCGGCCCAAATCGAATTTTCATGGCTATCCTCTCATCCTAGGAAGACCGTGGTTGGCCATTATTGGTGCCTACATTAGTTGTGGAGGGTTGGGAATATTACCATCCAGAATGGGCATATATCAAAACAAATTTTGTTGTATCATCCTTCTCAACCTTCTTTTGACCATTAATTTCCCTCTGGTTAGACGATGAGGAAGAGGAATAATTTTATCAGGCATCCCTCTACTGAGTATGCACATTCAATATTTCTATAGGGGGGGGGGGAACCATGATAAATATGACCTTATTGACCATATATTATAGAATCGACCTCCCATTTCCATGCTAGTTGATGAAATAATGGAATAATACGAGTATCCCTTGGACCGATTTGTGCTCTATCAACCATTACCTAGAACAGGCCAAGGTTGTATTAATTAGCCCATCCTTCCTAGATGGGTTTAGTGGGTACAACGAGATATAGATAAGTCATGAGGACCAAGACAGGACCACATTTGCATGTCCTTGGGGTACCTTTTCCTATAGGGTCCTTCCATTCAATCTGTGCAATGCCCTTGCTACCTTCCAAAGGGAAATCTTGTGTATATTTGTTGATATTATTCATGAAAATGTTTAGATATACATTAATGACTTCACCCCTTATGCATGAGACTTCTAAGAAGCTATTTTTAAACTCTTTAAACTCTTAAATAAATCCATTGATATTAATCTTTCATTAAGTACCAGGAAATGTAATTTTTTTATGAATGCATGGACTGTCCTAATTCATTATGTATCAAGGGATACAGGTTGACCCCAACCAAAATGTCCATCATTAAAAGGATCCCTATCCCTAAAAAGTAAAGATATGTTAGGAGCTTCCTTGGACTATCTAGGTATTAGGAGGTTCATTAAAGACTTCAGTAAATTGGTTCATCCTTGTTTGGACTATTGGATAAAGATTCATACTTTTTTGGATAGATAAATTCCAAGAGGAATTTGAGGTGCTAAAGGAGAGGCTTACCACTTCACCCACCCTTAAAGGTATGAACTAGGAATTTCCTTTTGATACACATATAGATGCATCAAATAAAGTTGTAGGTAAAACCTTAGGACACGTAGAATAAAAATCTCCCTTTGTTATCTATTTCTTCAGTAAGAACCTTTCTGAAGCCGAGCTAAATTATACATTCACTGAAAAGGAATTCTTGGATGTGGTACACTCTTTGAACAAGTTGAGGCATTACATCACTAGGTATCAAACTCTTGTCCACACTGATCATGCAACCATAAAGTACTTAATGAATAAAAATGATGTCAATGCTAGAATAATTATATGGTTGGTATTATTGTAAAAATTTGATTTTACTATTTTTGACAAACTAGGGAAAGAGAATGTGGTGGAAGATTTCTTGTCAAATTGAATTTTACTGGAAAGAATGAGGAAATGGTAGATGATCAACTCCAACATGAACACCTCTTTTCCATATTGGTGTTTTATCCTTGGTTTTACAATATATCAAACTACTTGGTTTCTCAGAGGTTCCCTCCTAATATATCCTTCAAGGAGAAGAGTAAGAATATTAGGAAAAGTTTCACATCCACTTGGATTGGCGGGGAATCATTTCAAGATGGGTTCAGATCATATTTTGAGAAGACATGTGATGAAAGAGTAGGTTTTTTACATCCTCTCAGCGTGTCATGATGGAACTTATGGATCCCACTTTGCTACTAAGTGAAAAAACTTAAAGGTTCTAGAAGTTGGCTACTATTGACGCACTCTACATCAAGATGAAATAAGGTACACCACCAAGTGTATCAGTTCCAAAGGATGGGTAAGCCTACAACTAATGATGAATCCCCTTACAGCCCCAAGTGACTCTAGAGTCATTTGATAAATGGAGCATGGACTTCATTGGGCCCATTTATCCCCCATTAGGAAAAAATACATATGTCATTATGTTCACTAATTACCTAACTAAATGGGTTGAAAGAAAGGCAGTAAAGGAAAAAAATGAGAAGAAGGTGGTTGGGTTTCTAAGGGAGAACATATTCTAGATTTTTTTTTTTTTTTCCAAGAGAGTTGGTCATTGATCAAGGGACATAATTCGCCTTAAATATGATCAAAGAAATCATTAAGAAACACCACATCAAGAACATGACATCGACTGCCTATCACCTTTAGGAAAATGGGCAAGTGGAGGTCACAAATAGAGCCTTGGAGAACATTTTGACAAAGGTTGTTAGAAGAAAAAAAAAGGATTGGGAAGATAGAATTATGGAAGCCACTTGATCCTATAATAATACTTGGAAAACCACCACTATATTTACCCCACTCAAATTAGCTTGTGGGAATAATGCCCTGGTGTCAATTGAATTTGAATACAATGCCCTAAGTATGGAAACTCTTTTATACTTGGACCTAATTGTAGCACAATAACAGAAGCTACTCCAACTAAATGGTTTATATGAACTCATGTTGCAAGCTCTCCTTCACACTAAGGTAGTATAGTTGCAGAGAAATATTTGGCATGACAAACACATTAGAGAGAGATTTTTTTAAGAAGGTGATTGAGCCCTTCTATATGAATCAATATTCAGGGAGTTAAAAGAAAAATTAATGACAATATGGTTGGACCCCCATCTACTGGAAAAATTCCATGAGAATGGGTCTCTCCAAATCAAAACAATTGATGAGGAGGGTATTCCCTTGCTTGTTAATGCGTATAGGTTGAAGTTTTACAAGAGAAAAAACATAATCAGGGAAAGAAATAAGATGAAAATATACCTAGGTGAAAACCTCCTATGAGGAACCTAGGGCAGGCATGAAGAATTAAAACATCTCCATAGGGAGGATGGATGTCTAAAAAAAAGAGAAGAAAGAAAAAGAAACATAAAACAAAAGGGGGAGTCCTTGAAACAAATCTTCTAACACTTTTCTTTTGTATGAATCTAGACAATCAATGGGATAGCGGTGGAAGAGAAGGGTACATAGTCCATTTCTCCATTTCCCCAACCAACCACTACATTTTCATCATCGTTCAACCACCTCACTACCTTTATACATCACTTAGAAAGAAATTGGACCCAACGTTTTCTCAATCCTGCAATGCTATAGGATTGTCCTAAACTGCTACATGACTAACCAAAAATGCTACATGATTGAGATCCACTTGGAGAAAGGGGCCAAAAGGTCATTTTTCTCCTATCAATAGGTTAGGATAGGTACACCTAACTTCCTAGACCTCTCATCAACTACTTTCCACTTATTCCATCCTTAGGATTCCACATCTAGCCATTGAAAAAACACATAAAAAAGGGCTCTTCCTTCACTCTTCACTTTAACTATTGTCAAATTATACATCTTCAGGAAGTCTTGTATGTTAGGTCCCTATATTACTAGTGTAACCCCTTATTGTTGGTAGTGTAGCCCCCTTATTGTTATTTTTGTATCCCTGTAGCCCCAATATTGTTATTATTCTGCCCCATAAACTCAATTATTGTTATTTTTGTGCCCTTACATTATTATTGTTAGGTCAGCTAGGATTATATTGTGACCCCATAGACTCCTACATATAGATAGGAGGTTGTCATTTAAATGATCTAACAATTTTTCACTTATGTAATGTATTGGAGGTTTCCCCCTTGAAGTGGCCAATTTATAAGGTGTTTATCTCTCTTTTCTTCTATTTTTGGAGCTGATTTCATAACATTTGGTATTAGAGCCTTGGATCCTAGGGTTTCACTACACCAAACAGGCCATTGTGGTATTCTCACTATAAATGTTTTTCTACGAAGGTTCAGAAGCTCAAATGTTTACAAAGTAAAGCCTAAATCCTGAGGAAAATCTTATAGAAATTTCAGATCTTAGTTCGCAATATTTTCGGAGATATGATCTGTGCATGTTAGGGTTTTTTTAGGCTCCCATATTTCATCTAAACATGTCATCTTGGAATTCTCGCTCTAGATTATTTTCTACGAAGGTTCAGAAGCTAACAATTTTATAGAGCGAAGCCAAAATCTTGGGGAACATCGTATAACCATTTCAAGTCTTGGTTCACAATATTTGCGGAGATATTATCTGTGGAAGTTAGGGTTTTTTCAAGCTCCCGAATTTCATCTCAAAAAGATGACCATGGGAAAATCATCATAACTCTCTCTCTGAGCATCGAACTCGAATTCTGTAAAAATTGGCTACAAGTACACATATTGAAGTCCTGTTTATCAATTTTAGAGCCACATGAGGAAATAGTGACACGTAGCATGTCGTACAAGTTCGCTCTACTGAACCAATTCATAATTAGGTCATTTTGGGTGATTTGTCATAACATTACCTTGAAGAATCCAAATCAAGTTAGACCTTTGGCATTTGAAAGATGATTCAAAGGCCTACGATAAGGCCGAATTTTAGATATTTAAGATCCAAAATCACAAAGATAATTTAGTTTCAGTATCAAACTCCTCAAAAGAAAGAAAAAGGTGTGTATTTTTTTTTTCAAATTGCATAAGTCTTGTGTGAAAAATCAGTTTGAATTGATTTGGAGGGCATATTGAAGCACATATATTAGTATTGGGTTCTAAAATTCCACCTAAAAAGAATTCAACACCCATTAAGCCTTTAGAAGGCTCTACTATGACTCATGAAGACGAAGAAATACAACATGACATATCAAAATTACAAGAGCAAGTGCACCAAATTTCACTCTCGCAAAGAGCAACAAAAAATGAAATGGAAGTTTTGATGAAAGGAATGGAAGATAATAAGGATGGTTTGAAGAAAGGCATGGAAGATAATATGGATGGTTTGAAGGAAGGCATGTAAGCTAATATGGATGGTTTGAAGAATGGCATGGATGGCATGGAAGCTCGCATGGAAGCTAAGATGGATGGCATGGAACCTGGCATGGAAGCTAAGATGGATGGCATGGAAGCTGGCATGGAAGCTAGGATGGATGACATGGAAGCTAAGATAAATGAAAAAAATAAATACAACACGCAAGACATGAAGAATTATCTAAAAGTAGACATGGATGGTTTGATGACAAGGTTGATATAAGAAATGATTCCTATTGGCAGAAATATAGTGGAGTAAACACATGATGAGAACAGAATAAATGTTAATCATGATTTCATAAACTCTAATGTTGGATTGAAGACCCACCATATTCCAAATATTGATATGACGAAGTTTGATGGTAAGGATCCCGTGACATCGTTACTACAGATGGAGAAATATTTGATCTCAATAATGTGAAAAACACACAAAAGGTACGCATTGCAACTTTATATTTAGAACAAAATACATTTGTATGGTATCGATAGATTTGCTCTCGTAAAAAATTGTCACTTGGTCAATTTCTACAGAGGAAATGATAGCACATTATGAGGATACAAAGAGCAACACCTTCTTTAGCCAATTGATAAATCTCAAAAAAAAGGGTTCAGTGGTGGAGCACATTGAGGACTTTCAAAAATTAATTATAAGGGTAGCTGATATTGCAGAGGAACAAAGGATTGATTTCTTCATAGAATATTTAAGGGACAACATCCAACATGAATTTCGAGTTTGGGAAAATGATTCATTGGAGAAGGAATTCAGGTTTGAAAGAAAATTTTAATGTAAAATTATGGCAACAAGGAAGCCTACCACTCACATATATAAAGATGGAAGTGTTGCATCTCCTAGACTTCCACAACCTACAAGGTTGACACCACAACAATTGGAAGAAAAATGAGCAAAAGGGATTTGCTAAAATTGTGATAGCGAATAGACTAAAGGTCATAAGTGTGTTGAGAAGAAATTATTTTACATAGATTGTGAAGAGGAGGAAGAAAATGAACAAGAAATTTCAAAAGAAGAGGATATACACCAAGAACCTACCCTGGAGAAAGGAGAACGGAGTCCAACCATATCATTTAATGCATTGGCAGGAATTACCACTCCTCAAACTCTCAAGATATAAGGTCATATCAAGAAGAAAAAGGTAATAGTGCTTATTGATTCGGGTACTATCTATAATTTTATTCATTGTAAGGTAGCCAAGGAATTGAATTTCTTCCTATACCTAGCACCAGAATGTCAAGTGATGGTTTCAAATGGAGTAACTATAAATTTCTCTAGAAAATCCCATAATATCAAGATATCCATGGGGGAATATATATTGAATAGTCCAATGCTTTTCATTCCAATGGGAGGTGCTGATGTTGTACTAGGAGTACAATTGTTACAATATTTGGGGACAATAGATTTTAATTTTCAAGAAATTTTCTTGAATTTTTTTTCAGAAGGAAAGGAAGTCGAATTACGAGGTATCGCAGGAAATTTGGGAAACATAATAAGCTCTAATGTCATGACGAATCTTCTAAAGAAATAAAAATGAGGTGTAATTGCACAATTTTTCTCACTAGAAGTTCCAACATCAAAATCATGTACTTCTCTAGATCTCCAAAAGGTCTTGGACAATCATTCTAAGGAGTTTAAAACTCCCAAATGACTCCAACCTATTCGTGATCATGACCATGCTATTCATTTGATTCTAGGAAGTGTTCCTCCAAACATCAGGCCTTACAGATATCCTTATGTCCAAAAGAGTGAAATTGAACGTATGATTGAAGAAATGTTAGAGGTTGGTATAATTCAACCTAGTCAAAGTTATTTCTCTACTCCAATAGTATTGGTGCACAAGAAGGATGGATCATGGTGCATGTGTCCAGATTATAGGGAGCTCAATAAGCTCACTATTAAAGATAAATTTCCCATTCCTATGATTGATGAATTATTGGATGAATTACATGGAGCAATTTATTTTACCAAGTTGGATCTTCATGCAGAATATTGTCAAATTAGAATGAAGATTGAAGATATTCCGGAAATAGCATTTCGAACTCATGAGGGTCATTATGAATTTATGGTCATACCTTTTTGCCTTACCAATGCACCTTCAACATTTCAAGGGTTGATGAATTCCATTTTCAAACCCTTCCTTAGGAAATTTTTGTTTGTATTTTTTTATGATATACTAATCTTCACCAAGTCTTGGAAGGATCGTGTTCAACACATTGAGAAGGTGCTCAAACTATTGGGGGAGAAAAAATTATATGAAAAAACATCCAAATGTTTCTTTGGAGTTCAAGAGGTGGAATATTTGGGTCATATTGTATCTCATGAGAGTGTTAAGGTAGAACCTAACAAAATTAAAGCCATTAAGAAATGGAAATTTCCCACAACCATAAAGCAGTTGTGAGGATTTCTCAGGTTAACAGGGTGTTATCGCAATTTTGTTAATAATTATGGGAGAATAGCAGCACCTCTAACAACATTATTGAAGAAAGATTCATTTTCATGGACTCTTGAAGCAACTAAGGACTTTGAACATCTTAAATAGGAAATGTTCCTAGCACCGGTCTTAGCTACACCTTGTTGGGCTGCTAATATGTTATTATTATTATCACTTTTTAACACCTATTTCATCCATTTCTACTCTTATTTATCATGTCATTTATCATAATTTATCATATAATTCCATTTTATAATTATTTATGCTCTTATGGATAAATATTATTTCTTCTCCTTTACTTTTAATAAATTGATGATTATTCATGATTTTACCAATTATGGTTTATTAATAAATTTGTTGTAACATCACTCACCATTTTAGCCTCCAATATATTTTCCAGATTGCAGAGTTGATCTCCAGCTCATCATTAAATATGCCAACTCAGAAATTCGCTGGAATAAGAAGTGATCGTTTTTCATTGGAAGTATTGGGCAAATGGAGAAGAATCTGGAAAATCCGAAACATGGGTTTTGTCCAGAACAGACCGGAAAAACGTTTTTGGAGAGAATTTTTCCCAAATTTTGTTCCTATTAAGAGAAATGGAAGGTTCTCTGAAGATATTTTCCCAGATTTGCTATTGTGGCCGTTTTCCAAATTATGTAAATTGCAATACCAAATTCGACTTGTTCCTGTTGAATGATTGATGGAATAATATTTTCTTGTTGATCAAGTTGTTGGGAAAAATCCAATTTTGTTAGGAGGGATCACATTTACTCTTTACTTTCTCCACTTTCTGGTTATAAAATGAGACGTTTGTAAAAGAAAGAGGAATCGTTGTTGCTTTTCGAATTGTAAACTTAATCACAAACTGCATTGTTGAAAAACATGATTACATTGTAATGCTGCTCCAGTTTAATGATTAATTTAAGTTGTTGTTTCCATTCACACCATCTGAAGTAGCTTGAGCAATACCTGCTGGTGGTTAAGGGCCCAACCCCGGGTAGCATGAACTACTCCTTTGTGTTATATTTTTTATTCTTGGAGAGTGTGATCGATTTGATAAATGCTTGTTACTATGAGTTCATTTCATTAGCTTTTTATCATCTTACTGTATTTATGTATTATGCGTTCTGTTTATGATTTATTTCATTATGGTGTGATATGAATCTTATTTGTTACAACGTGGGTTATTTGAGACAACATATTTCATTACTTAGATCATCCATAAGAGTCTAATTATTGCTATTGGATTCTCGGAAGTGATATTGGTTCTGTCTTAATTGCTTCATAGTCCCCTGTTTTATTGTTTACTATTTCAATATTTTATGAAATCGTTTTATTGCATAAGTTGTGATTGAACCGCGTTGTCTTTCCCTTCCACCATAACAATATTACTATCCTTTGTAGCTTATATTGTTATGCTATTCGTTTCAAGTATAAAGCTTCATTGTTCATTTCGTATTTTTCTGTTCATTTCGGATTTTGCTGTTCATTTCTATTAAATAGCTTTGTTGTTCATTACTACTAAATAAGCTTTATTTTTCATCTCTTTCCTCCAAGTATTTAGAATATTATTGCAGTGAGCATGTTTATTCCATTTCCATTAGTAACATTATTAGTTTAATTCAGTTTTCATTTCCAAATAGTTGATTTAGTGTGTTGTGTGTGAGATCAACAACTGTAAAGAAAATTGGCTATTGCTGTCAAAGCTCTCAGATTGAGGATTTTTTTTATGTTTGATTTCATTTACATCAATTGACAGAGGAAAGAGTTATTACTACTGCATCCTTGACTTATTATTGTTGTAGTTTCTTGAGTGAGTGATCTAGTTTTAGAGTATTGAGTTTCCTTTAGTTGCAAGTGGGATTTATTAAAAGCATCCATTTATTCTTGTATTTGAAAGATCTATACTACATTTTAAGAAACATTACTCTCTGGGATTATAGTGTGCACATATTTTGTACACTCTTGAAATAAGAGGACTTGGCCAGGTTGATAATTAATGTGGGATAAGTAGGAGTTCTAAAAGGCACCTTTTAGCACCCAACACACTTGACTTCACAAAAACCTTTATTATGAAATGTGATGCCTCAGGAAATGGAATTGGTGTTTTTTTAATCCAATAAGGAAGACCAATTGCTTTCAAAAGTCATCTAAACAAAGGAAAGTATTTACAGAAAGATATTTATGAGAAGGAAATGTTGGGAATGCTTCATGCACTAAAGAAATGGCGAACTTACCTAATGGGAAGACACTTCAAGGTAAAAAAAAATCATGATAGTCTTAAACACTTTCTAGAACAAATAATATCTTCAGAAAAGCAGAAAAAATGGGTCACAAAGATGTTGGGTTATGACTTTGAAATTATCTACACAAAAGGGAAGCTAAATGTTGTTGCAGATGCACTCTCAAGAAAGGATGAAGAGGTGGAAGAATTTCTTTTTGCCATTTCTATTATCCAACCAGATTGCATAACCGAAGCAAGGGATGAATATAAGAGGGACGAAGAAATGTGGACACTCATTCAAAAGTTTCAACAAGATCCTAGTACATCTGATACATTTAGTTGAAAAAATGATTCCTTGTGGTACAAATATCACTTATATTTTTGTAGGAATTCCCAACTAAAACAAAATATTCTTTTCCAATTGCACACTTCTCCTTTAGGAGGACATTCAAGATTTTTAAAAACATACCACAGGGTGAAGAAAGAAATTTTTTTGGATGACCTTAAATCTATTCAAAAGTTTGTGGTGGAATTTTTGGTTTTCCAACAAAATAAAATTGAGACAATTAAGACCCTAGGTCTTTTACAACCTTTATTGTAATATCCCAAAATAGGGAAAATCTACAACAATAAGAACATCTTAAGATGTTACAAAGTTGGAGATGCAACAATGTAAAAACACATATTGGAGTAGCAGCGTTATATCAATACATAAATCATGAGAAGATCCAAATAGCCATCGAATTGATCTTATAGTAGCAAATGTATACAAATCCTTGAGGTAATGATCAATCAAGCTAGGCAATGCAAGCCTCAATAGAATGTGTATAAGAAAATGAAGAACACTGCTGCATATAGAGAACCCAAGGCTATGACTGCACAGTTTATAGGAGGCACTGCTACATAAATAATGTCAATACATGGATATGAAAATGTATAGCTCAAATAAGTGGGGGAGCAAAGCTATAAACCCCTGGAAATAATCGCAAGACAATCCTAGAAGGATTTCCTGAAATATAAAAAAAAGAAAAAATGTCGGAGTAGCATGGCTGAGTAGCAGCTGCAACTCAAGGACTGGATGAAGATGGTTGTAGATGATGCACAAACTGAATATACCTCCTCCAATGGATCTTCCAAGTGAAAGGATGATCCTATCACTGAAGATCTTGCCCTCTAAACAATATTGCAAACCCTCACTGTAGATACACACTAAAAATAATGCAGTCTAAGAGAGGGATAGAAATGGTTGGCCTAATGCCAAAGACGGTGAAATATGCTCCTGAATATTCCTCACTGACCTCCCATAGGAATATAATCTACCTCCTCTGAGAGATAAGCTCTATAAGTCGTGTTGTGGAAGCCTCCACTGCAACACCCTACAACACAAAATTTCCTGCTACAAGAATAACGTTGTAGCTGAAGGAGGATGCTTAGCCTCAAGCCTGAATGTGGAGAAATTAAGAGCAATCTCCCTCAAGAGGCATCTATTGAAAGGAGAAGGAATTCCTAAACTGGAATGTCTTGTGCTAAGCAGCACTACAACTCTGCTAAACAGCAGGAGAATGCACAAAGTCTAAATATACCAAGAAATCAATAATCATCAACATCCATAACAATGGTTGCCTTACCCTACTTTTAAACAAATGGAAGCCCTCTCACCATGGGTCCCACTCATTATAATTCCCTTCACCAAAAAAACCTCCTCCCATTCATACTGCGATGTTTCTCTAAGTGTTCTCCACCTCCTATCCCAGCGCTGTTGACTTGGTCAAACTTGATCTTGTCCATATGCAAATGACCCTGTTCACACATGAGGGTGAGAACTCTAGCTCCAATGATAATCCCGTTCACACTATTAGGGATTGTATTCCTACTTATGGGCCTCCTTACCCATTTATTCCTCTCCTAAGTGGAAATAGAAAAATTTTATATTCCAATTAGTTGCATGCTAATTTTGGAATATTACAGTCCTCTCCTCCCAAATGTTGCTTGTCCTAAAGAAACTGCAAGGATAGAGCTGAGAAGTTGCCTCCCAAGGCATGGAGACTGAAATTTATTGGGAAAACATATTTCCCAAGTGGATGCTCCATCCCCAAGCAATCATCCATACAAAATGAGTCACCTCCCAACATGGCAACTCCAGAAAATTTTCCTCCACCTTGAGTTCATGCAATGTAGGTGGGCTGAAAATATGAACATGGTAGACATAGGAGCCTACCCCACGCTATCCTCCTCTCCAATTATGATAAGTTTAGAGTGTTTGACGATCCTAGGTTACAATAATGTTTCCCTCAAGAGGCAAGATGAAGACTAGATCTCCAAAGATCTCTCCTCCAATGTTGTGAATCAAGCTAGCCCAAATCAACCCATATGTGATGGATAGGAGATCATCACCATATGGAATCCCATCAATCACATGGCCCACCTCAACAAAGGGAAACAAGTGTTTGTCTGTGGTGGCCATCTCTCCTCCCATGCTCCCATTAGAACATGCAATGCAGAAAATGTGGGAATCTACTTCCCTAAAGGACAGATCCAACTCATGTGCCTCTCTCCCAATCACGCTTCTAATACAAATAAGATCAATATCAGAAAATTAAATCGTGATCAGCAACAAAATGAGGAAAACTATGAAGGTTTCATGTGGTGCAAGAAGGTACCAAAAATTTTCCCAATGGTGACAACACAATTTTTAAAACTGTTGTTCTAGAAAATTACATGGCAAGTTGTTTTTTGTTACATGGATAATTATGTATGTCATGACATCTCCTGATAAATAGCAAATGGCTAGGTACATAAACTGAACATAAATGAAAGAAAACACTTGGCCAAGGCCATATAAGAGATGGTTGTCTCCATCATACAATTTGGCCCAATGTTGACCATGGAGCTCAATAAAAAGCTTGCCCTCTTATGGAGCAATGCACTGGATAAGAATGGTAAGAATATGAGAATACTATGTTAGACAATAAATGGATGCACAAACAATATTCTTACCATGTGTTGAGAGTAAGATGTTGCATATGTATATGAATAATTCCTCCATAGTGGTATGACACACTCCCATGAAGAGGAATGAACCAGATGCTCCATGAATATCACCCTTCTTATTCTTGGAAACCCAAGTCAAGAAGATCATACCAATGTAGTATATGTTTCCATCCACTACTCCATCATTCTCACCTGCTCCTTTTCCATCAAGTGCATCAAATATGAAGTGGTCCTAGAATACTCCATCAATAAACACATGCTCTCAAGTGACAGGGATGTTGGCCTATGCAAATAGGATCCTGCCAACTCATAGCTCCTTTATTTGACATGCTCATTTTCAAATATATCTCCCACAATGCTGTTATACATAAGAAGTTCCTCCCAAAGTGGAAGTACCTCTTGATCATCTAAGGCCAAGAAGTAGCCCCTTTTCACCATGATAGTGTCATCTCCTACTCCTGCAACATCATGAAAAGTGTGAGATCAAATCTTCCCTTGCTCTCTCAAGTACAACTCAAGCAACAAAAGTGTTTGTTTCCTCCTCATGCTCTCATCATACAATTCATGTGATGAAAACATAATGAATGATATGAATGTCAAATCAACACTATGCATCCATACTCCTTGCTTCTCAATGATGCAATCATCCTACCATACCTCCTCCATCCATGCTAAGTGATGGCCAAACTCTTTCAAGATTAGCCAGCACAACCAAGCCTCCTACTGCGCGGTGTCATATATTTGCAAGTGGCTCACCAGGCTCTTGCTCTTCATCCACATCCACTCAACCATTTTTGGATGTCTCCCTTCATTCTCAATCTTGTTACCCTTCCCACGAAGACTACCATCCTCCCAGATCAAATTTATGTCTTTTCATTTCATTGGATATTGAAATGCAATATTCTAAATGATCAAGTTGATCTCATAAGGATCCAAATAGGTCGTAGGAAAAAACCTCCCATCATGATGTGTAGGGCTCAAGAAGTGTCCAACACAAACATGAGAGATGTTATCCATCCTAAGATGTCCTCCATCATCTATCTTCTCCCCCTTGAATCCATGAAGATCCAAGTGTGAGAAGGGAAGAACCTCATCAAACTGTTGAAGAACCTTGCACTCCATGATGTGTTGAAGTGCACCTCCAATGAAATCTCTCTATGAGATCTCCTCCTCATGCATGGCCTTCCAAAACCAAAGAGGCCTTGGATCTACTGCAAGTAGAAGTCTCTCTTTGAGCTGTGGCATGCTCATTGAGAGAGTGTCATCTAGAGGGGAGAAAGAGTTTCTTATCTCTAGATGTCTACTCCTTCTTACTGCTTCCTTCATGGCTTCCTGAATGAGACTGACCTTTGAATGCCCCCATGAGGAATGGTTTCTCTTTTCTACATCACTGCTCTTGTACAGCGTAGTGAAATTCTGCTGCTCTAAATCAACAGTATGCAATCATGTGGACCCATCCATAATGTTTGCTGAAATGATAAGAGATGGACATTTAAGCATACCTTGGTGAAATTTGGAAGCTCCTTGCAGGGCTGCAAGAGTTTCCTCCTCATGTGTGTTGGCTCCCCTAACTGTTGAAGATGAATGTTGCTCCTCCATGGTCACAACATCGCTAGTACATGCCTCTTCAACTGGTGGTGAGGGCTCTTCCCTCTTTTTTCCAAATCTTCTGATCATCCTTTAGGAAAATTCAGAAAGAGTAGATACCCTTGCATGGCTCCAATGGCTGAACCACCAAGTATGTGCTTCACCTTCAAGGTTCATCGCTTCAATTTCTGCAGCCTTTCTGTCTACTATCGGATGTAGCAGAAAGAAAGCCTCTAGCTTCATCACCCAAGCCTTTGCTGCACATGTGAGTGATCCATCAAAGGTGGACAATACAAATCTATTGCCTCTCATCATCCCATAGCTTTGGGGTCTTCTTTTTTCTTCCAGCTAAATAAATTATGGTAAAGATAGAGTCTCTTTGAAGGCTCTAGGTTTAGCTCAGTATTCAGCAAGGTATTCACTTAGAACTTCAAATTCCAAGTGTTCTTCATTCTTCATGTTTCCTTATCTGTGAGAGTAGTAAGTGCATGGTCCTTCATTTTCTCCTTCTTCCATCTTCTTAACCTCCTTGGAGAGGTCCTTTCTGGATTTGAAAAATGATAAGAGCAAGCTCATCCCCTTCATCATCTTGATCTGTTCTATCTTCTTACGGCTAAAAATCACAGGCTGAGCCAAAGATCACGCTTTGATACCACTGTAATATCCAAAAATAGGGAAAATCTACAACAATAAGAACATCTTAAGATGTTCCAAAGTTGGAGATGCAACAATGTAGGAACACATATTGGAGTAGCAGTGTTATATCAATACATAAATCATGAGAAGGTAAAAATATCCATTTAATTGATCTTATAGCAGAAAATGTATACAAATCCTTGATGTAATGATCACTCAAGCTAGGCAATGCAAACCTCAATAGAACATGTACAATAAAATGAAGAACACTGCTACATATAGAGAACCCAAGGCTATGACTGCACAGTTTATAGGAGGCATTTCTACCAAAATAATTTCAATACATGGATATGGAAATGTATAGCTCAAATAAGTGGGGGAGAAAATCTCTAAACCCTTGGAAACAATCACATGGCAATCCTAGAAGGATTTCCTAAAATATACAAAATGGAAAAAATGCCGGAGTAGCAGGGCTGAGTAGCAGCTGCAACTCAAGAATTGGATGAAGATGGCTATAAATGATGCACAAGCTGAATCTACCTCCTCCAATGGATCTTCCAAGTGAAAGGATAATCCTATCACTAAAGATCTTTCCCTCCAAACAATATTGCAAACCTTCACTGCAGATACACACTGAAAATAACGCAGTCTAAGAGAGGGATTTCACTGTAGATCATGGAAATGGTTGGCTTGATGCCAAAGATGGTGAAATATGCTCCTTAATCTTCCTCACTGAACTCCCAAAGGAATAGAAGCTCCCTCCTCAGAAAGATAAGCTCTAGAGCTAGTGTTGTGGAACCCTCCATTGCAACACCCTGTAACACAACATTTCCTGCTACAGGAATAACGCTGGAGCTGAAGGAGGATGCTTGGCCTCAAGCCTGAATGTGGAGAAATGAAGAGAAATATCCCTCAAGAGGCCTCTCTTGAAAGGAGAATGAATTCCTAAACATGAATTCCTTGTTCTAAGTAGCACTGCAACTCTGCTAAATAGCAGGAGAATGCACAAAGTCTAAATATACCAAGAAATCAATAATCATCAACATCCATAACAATGACTGCCTTTCCCTCCTTTTAAACAAATGGAATCCCTTTCACCATGGGTCCCACTCATTAGGGTTTCCTTCACCAAAGGAACCTCCTCCCATTCATACTTCGTTGTTTCTCTAAGTGTTCTCCACCTCCTATCCCAGTGTTGTTGACTTGGTCAAACTTGACCTTGTCCATATGAAAATGACCTTGTTCACAAGAGGGTGTGAAATCCAGCTCCAATGATGATCCCTTTCACACTATGAGGTATTTTATTCCTACTCATGGGCCTCCCTACCCATTTATTCCTCTCCTAAGTGGAAACAACAAAATTTAATATTCCAATTAGGTGCATGCTAATTTTGGAATATTAGATTTATCCATTCCAAGTCAATGTTGGGAGGAGATTTCAATGGATTTTATCACATGTCTACCTATGTCCGAAGGAAAGAGTGTCATCATGGTGGTAGTTTATAGAATTACCAAATATGCACACTTTTGTGCATTATCGCATCTATTGAAAGCAAGTAAAGTTGCTACTGAATTTATGGAAACAATTCAAAAGCTACATGGAAACCCAAAGATTATTGTAAGCAAAAAAGACCCAATTTTTACTGGAAATTTTTGGAGGGAATTATTTTCTTGTTTGGGTACTCAACTAGCTCATTGATCATCTTATCATCCTCCATCTGATGGTGAAACTGAGATAGTGAACAAATTTTTGGAAGGATATCTTAGTTGTTTTGTATCTGATAAACAAACACAATGGGTTAACTGGTTACTTTTGGCTGAACGGTGGTATAACACTTCCTTTCATACTGTAGTAAAAATGATCCCATTTATGGCACTTTATGGATATCATCAACCACCCATCACATCATCTTTAAGAGAAAATTATAAGGTTCAAGCATTGGAATATCACATCGATCATCAATAACAAGTTCTCGAACTCCTAAAGGATAACCTAAATTTGGCGCAAAATCGAATAAAACAACAGCCATATCAACATCGCAGGGAGAGACGTTTTGATGTAGGAGATTGGGTATTTTTACGACTACAACCATACAAACAAATGTCCCTCAAGCAAGCTAAGAAGGATAATAAGTTATCACCAAAGTACTATGGTCCTTACAAGGTGTTGCAAAATATTGGGACTATGGCATACAAATTGCAGCTTCCTGCTTCTTCGCGAGTGCATCCTATTTTCCATGTTTCGTGTCTAAAGAAGGTTATGGGTGAAAATAGTCCAGTTCAGAAAACATTTCCAAAACTTGATGAGGAAGGAAAAATCATATTCAAACCTGAATCAATCACGGAAACAAGAACTCAACATCTATGAGATAGATCAATTTCATAGTATCTCATCAAGTGGAAGAAATTACCCACTGAAGATTCTACATGGGAGGATGATAATTTTATATAGAACCATCTTGAACTCAAACGTTGAGGACAATACTTTTTTGAAGGAGAGGGACATGTTAGGTCCCTATATTACTAGTGTAGCCCCCTTATTGTTATTGTTGTACCCCTGTAGCCCCCATATTGTTATTATTGTGCCCCATAAATCCCATTATTGTTATTGTTGTGCCCTTACATTATTATTGTTAGGTCTGCTAGGATTATATTGTGACCCCATGGACTCCTATATATAGAAAGGATGTTTTTTCGTTTGAATGGTCCAAGAATTATTCATTTATGTAATGTATTGGGGGTTGCCCACTCCAAGTGGTTGATTTCTAAGGTGTTGATCTCTCTTTTCTTCTATTTTTGGAGCTAGTTTCATAACATTGTATGTGCTCGATTTTAAAAATACTTTGGTGCCTATTTATGTGATGGAATAAAAACGCTTCAAGGTAGCATTAATTGATGGAAATGTACATGTATGGAATATAAAATTCAAATATGATTTCACTATTGGATTTATGGTTGATGGTATTTATCAAGTTGGTTGTAGCCCGATGGGAGCATTAGAAAGTGATACCTATATTCAATAAGATTTGATCTCATGAATTCCCGAGGTTCATATAAACTATGAAGAATATTGTCAAGGTTGTGCAACTAGGAAACATACAAAAGGGCCATTCCCTGCTAGTGAAAGAAAGACAACTAATATTCTTCAATTGATCCATTATGACCTATCTAGTGCCTTTCCCATAAATCCATAAGGAGGATACACATACAATGCAATTTTTGTTGATCACTTCTCACACAAAGCATAGTTTTATTTCTTAAACAAGATAGATGAAGTATTCAAGTGGTTTCATTCTTTCAATGAGTTGGTGGAGAATCAATGACTGGAACAGTCCTCATGAACCAGAATTGAATGAGACTTTTGAATTGGCGATGGAATGTTTTGTTGAAATAAATAATCAAACCATTATGGAAGCCACCCATTCCATGATCTATGATCAATTTCTATTGAAATTCTTATGGGGAGAATTTTCTAACACTGTTGTATATGTTCAAAATAGAAGTCCTAATCAAGATTTTAATTTTAAGACACTTGAAGAAGTATTCATTGGTAAGCTCATTTTAGAATCTTCGATTTCCCTATGTATTTTCAAGTGCCTAAAGAGAAAAAGAATGAGTTGGAATATTCTAGAAAGAAATATCTATTCGTTAGATACAATGAAAATTCAAAGGCATATCTAATATATCTTCCTGGTCAAAGAGAGGTAGAAGTAAGTATATATTTTACATTAGATGAAGAAATTTTCATTCGGAAACCCAAAGATATCCCCATTTCAAGAAAGGCTAATGATGTTGCTAAAAAACAAGAAGAAACCCTAATGGATGAGGTTATGCCCAATGTCGATGGCCTAAATGATCCTCTTGATCCACTTCCTTTTGATCCCTATAACTAAAGGAAATTACCACTATGGGTCAAGTATACACTTGAAGATTTTGAAAAACATGCCACTCGAAGAGGAGAATTTCGAGAAAGTTAGAAGCCCAATAGGTATTAAGGGTACTTCACTACCATGAGTACTATTATTAAAAGAGGTCGTAAAGCACCAAATACAAAAATATTATGTCTGAGGAATAACAATAAATCATGAAGATTGATGTTTGGGAAGTGGAGACGAGACCTGAGGAAAAGCCTATGGTCACTTCAAAATGGATATAAAAAAATAAACATGGAGCTCATGGAAGTGTTGAAAAATACAAGGCAAGATTTTTTCCTCTTTGTTTCTCTCAAAAGGAAGGAGTGGACTATGATAAAATATTTGCATAAATTTTTTGATATACCACTATCCAATCCATAAATTCTCTTCCTTCCAATCAAGGGTGGAGCCTACATCAAATGGATGTCGAGACTGTGTTTTTTTCATGGCTCACCTAAGGAGGTAGTATACTTGGAACAACCTCACGAGTTTGAAGTCCAAGATAGAAGGACACATGTATGTGGGTTGAAGAAAACCCTCTATGGGCTAAATAAATCCCCTGAGGCTTAATATGATAGGATTGATTGCTATATTATGAATCTAGGATTTACAAGAATCTATGTAGATCCAAACCTATACTTCAATGCTAGAAAGGATATGCCGCTTATTTTTGTGTTGTATTTCGATGATTTATTTTTTACTAGTGCAGATCCTATAATTTATCAATAAAAGAGGGAGTTTAATTTTGAATTCGAGATGTAGGACCTAAGACTGATGCATTACTTCCTAGGGTTTGAGGTAATGTAAAATCTATCCAATATTTTCATTTCTCAAGTGAAATGCATTCTGAAACTATTACGAAGTTGTGGGATGGCGGAATGCAAGTCTGTGCATACTCCGATGGAGCTAAATTTCCAGAATATATATATAGAAGTGTTGTTGTACTCTAATTGAGAAATCCTTTTGAATATAAAGAATTTGCGGGGGGCTATTGCTTTTGGTAAACTCTCGACCAAACATATCTATGTGGCACTATAAACTATGGTCTGAGATACACTACATAAAATTTTAGGATTCATGGATATTATAATGTTGATTAGTGTAACAGCGGAATTCGTAGATTTGAATACTGTAGCAGCAAGATTTGTAGATTGTAGACTTTGATAGCAGAAATAACTTTAATTATAAAAATACACAAGAGGTATTTATAATAATAAATATTTATTAATACGATATAAGACATTGAATGATTTACAATGAGGTCCTGCTTTTATACCTATGAAGGTACCTTTTCATGAAGAGGCATGTCTTTTGGACATGCCTTTTCAGTTAACTAATGACTTTTTTAACATAATCCTAATTGATTAACTAGTAATTACATTTATTTGTATTTATTCCATTAATGACTATATTTATTACTTAAGTTATGAATTAGGTTCATAACATTGCCTCCTTCTCGAAAAGCTTTGTCCTCAAAGCTTAACTTCTGACAATTTTCTTCACTGGAAACTATTTGCTAAGCATGTCTTTAATCACTGATACCTTGTATTTTTCACACTGTTCTAAATCCATATGATTTTATTTATTTATTTATTTATTTATTTATAATAATCATGTGGAACTACTTTCTTCTCTCTTTTTTCCCATTAATTTAATTAACTAAATAGTGATTTTAATTAATTAAATTAATAATAGTTATAAAAAAAAAAACTAATATGTATATATATTCATATATATATATATATAACATTTTTTTTTTGTTACAATTTTAATTAAACCTAAACCTGTCCTCCGAATAAATGCGTCTATTCATTAAATCTCACACCTAGTCTTAACCCCGATTCACCGTGGTGAATTTGACAGATAAGTTGTCCAACATCCGCCATTTGCAGAGGTTCATCCTAAAATTGAGATTCAGTCAACCACAGTGTGTATAGAAACGATTACCGTGTGTTATTGCGACATGGGTAAAATCAAACGAGGGAAATCGAACAATGGTGGTGCAGGATGATATGCCAGAAATCGAGGGTGGAAATCGTCCGTGGGGAAGCATGACGACAAGCACAGCGGAATGATAAAGTGAAATCGTCGTGGGCTGAAACGGAACAGAATGGATATGGGTAGATTAATGGGACGATAAGATTGTGGTTTTGAACGCCGATGCTGAGTCCCAAGCGATGGAACTGCGCTCGAAGCGGCCCGTGTGGGCAACCTGTAGCAGCGGAAGTTGCACTCCACCAGCAGCTTGGAAAGTTCAGAAGCCCTTTGCACACTCTTCACAAATATAATCACCTGGTTGAAGTCCAGCAAATCAGTCAGCTTCCTGTTCTTTTCCACCTCAGCCAATTTTATATAGTGTTGAACTAGCCCATGAAGTGTAAGCTTGACCTCATCATCAACATATATCTCCATAGGATCCTGCATGAATTTCTTGCAGACAGGCCTGATTGCCTTGCTCAGTGTGGCTGAAAACATCATGACTTGCTTGTCATGAGGGTTCATCTTGAAAATGGAATGTACATCTCTCCTCATGTCTAAAGATTCCAGCATTCTGTCACATTCATCCAAAATAAAATGCCTGATATTTTTCAGACTGAGATCCTTGTCTTTTGCTAATGCCAGAATCCTTCCAGGGATCCCAAAAACTATGTTGGGGCATTCATTTTTCAATAACTCCTTGTGTATTTTAATAGATAGGCCTCCATAGAATACAAAGACCTTCAATTCTTTCAGATAAGTCATAAATGTCTCGAACTCATGGAATATCTGGTATGCCAACTCTCTAATATGGCAGAGTACTAGGGCAGAGACTTGCCCTTCTATGGGTTCGATCTGTTGCAGAGTTGAAAGCATGAAAACTGCAATTTTCCCCATTCCAGACTTTCCCTGGCAGAGAACATCCATTCCCAGGATCGCCTGATACCACTCGTGCTGAACTTCTGAGGGATGTTCAAATCCAGAGTCCACAATTGCTCGAAGGAGCTCTTCATTGTAAATCTCGCCTTCCTTCGACTTTTCCACATTGTCTGCTCTTTGTTCTACCATTTTCGCTTTAATAATAGAAGCACATGGCAGGTTTATGATGAAAGAGAAGCAGAGGTTTTTTTATCCTATTCCGTTCACTTTCCATGTGGTATCTACTGGAGGTTCCCCAAAAGATACTGAGGAGATGTTAACTAATTGAATGTAATCAATTGACCCAATAGTAAGCTTGTCTTTCTTGACAATTGCAACACTGCCAAGAAATGAAACTGAATTGAATGAAAAATTGTGATCAACTTCCCCCAGATTCACATTACTGTACACCAAACTCTTGTTGCTATTGTAAATAATGGCAGATCTGTCAAATGCTGCGAACACTTGTGTTATCACTTAGAAGGATGAGTTGTGAGAGTAGCTGCTTTTTCCTCAAGTTATTTCACAACAACCCCTCTTTCACCTTCATTCCTATCATAAACAGGGGTTGCACATATCTCAGAAATTGTTTCATGATTAATCTCGACCTCTGGTGCAGTAATAACTGAATTTTCTTCACCCATCATGGTTGTTTTCTTGAAGGTAATTACATTCCCCACATCTTCTAAAGCCTGTTTTTTCTCAAGAGCCACCGATAGCAGTTTTTCATTAGAAATGAAACCTTTGGCAGCAGTGTTGCCTTGTTCAGAAATATGCCGTTGATTATCATCTAAAGCATCATGCTTCAATTGAGAAGCTTCAGAAGTTAAATCTGAAAAAGACTCGTGCCTTTTATCAGCTATAAGCTCCACTTGAGGATCACAAGTTTCTTTCAAAACAGAGGATGAAACACTCTACTGTTCATCACTTTTTCCAGCTTCTTCAATATTTTTCTGGCTAGCAGAATCTTTTTTACATTTAACATCTACATCATCATTATAATCTGCTTCACAGTTATAAATTTTTTGGGTTACACACTTATGTCCTGTGAAATATTTGTCTCCACACTTCCAACAATTCTTTTCCTTTTTACTTTTATTACGCATTGGTGGGGGAATATATTTGGTTGACTTTTCCATGGATGTTTTATTTGATTTCCCTTTAGCAAAACTAACTACCTTCTTTTTATTACAACATTTTTCATCTTCTTTATTATGGATTACTGCAGAAAGTTTTTTAAGACCTGCAGAAATTTTTTCACATGACTTATCTAAGTGCTGAAGCTTTTCTTGAACTTTTCTAATCTGCTCAATTATTTTGGTATTTTCACGTAATGGCACATTATATGGTAAAAAATATGCTCGGGCTTGTAAACTACGTTCGTAGGCTTGTAGAACGACGCTGTGTGCCATTCTTTCAACTTGTCCTCAATATGGCTCCGATACCACTGTAACAACAGAATTCGTAGATTTGAATACTGTAGCAGCAAGATTTGTAGATTGTAGACTTTGATAGCAGAAATAGCTTTAATTATAAAAATACACAAGAGGTATTTATAAAAATAAATATTTATTAATATGATATAAGACATTGAATTATTTACAATGAGGTCCTGCTTTTATACCTATGCAGGTACCTTTTCATGAAGAGGCATGTCTTTTGGACATGCCTTTTCAGTTAACTAATGAATTTTTTAACATAATCCTAATTAATTAACTAGTAATTACATTTATTTGTATTTATTCCATTAATGACTATATTTATTACTTAAGTTATGAATTAGGTTCATAACAATTAGGCTGAGAGTGTGGTGGATAGAAAAATCATGTTAGGATTTTTCTTTTGTTTGGGATTTTCTTCAATTTCATGGATGAGTAGGAAGTATGGCCTATTGTGAAGCTATTTGGTTGAGGAAGCTCTTCATCCATCTATTTTAGCATATTTTGGATACCACCATCACTTATTTCAATACTCAAAGTAGGATACACTTTTTAGAAAATCCCATGTTCCATGACTTCTCCATGCATATTGATATCAGGTACCACTTTATCCAGGAAATGGTACAATGAGGAGAAATACATATCCATCACATCAATATTGATGAACATATTGTTGAAATCTGCACAAAGGCCTTAGGAAATGCCAAGTTCTTATCATTATGAGAGAGACTTGGAGTCATGGAAAGACACTCCTATGAGGGTCTCGCTTGAGTTGGACATTGACCTCTAGCAATATCGTGGGGGCCTAGGGTACTTCTTGTAGATATATGAGCACACAGTGAGTGATTCACATTCTCATGTGAAGTATATACCCGAGTATGTTTGAGCATAAGCTGAGTGGTTAACCTTCCCTTATAGTTTATGACATATCCATAGGATGAGTAGTTCAGCTTCTCCTATGGCATATGAGAAAAATGATTGGTTCACCTTCTCTTGTGAATGCCTCGACATAAATCCTACCCTTGTAGTCTATGGCTCTTAAGAAGTACCTCTCATTTGGCCAATGAGTTGGGAAAATTCGTTAGGGACCATCACACTACAGATGGACACATGATGTTCGACAATTTTATTGCTCACGATCATCTCTCATTGGGATTCTACCCCTATTTATGTGGGTTGAATTTTGTTGATGGAGTGGCAATGTCTTGTGAATCACTCTCAATCGATACTTCTTATTATCTATAGCAGTATTCAAAAGAGACGAGATGGGATGCAAATATAGGGCATGATTATCAAAATGGCATGATGATGATGGATATTGGGAAGTGGAATTCTCCCTAGTTGAGAGGGGGTGTTAAAAAGTGCAAGTAGGTCCAAATTCCACTTTGGGAAGCTCATTGGCCTTCAATAATTATTGGAAAATAATCCCCTTTACGAGAGGACCAAAATCGATCGAGGAAGCACTAAAATAAGTCATGGAGAAATAATTTTTTTAAGTCAAGCCCCCAAGAGTACAATTGGTCAAGGTTAGCTTGGGGTAAACTAAAAAAATTGAACCCCCGTCATTTCATTTAAATATAGGAGACTCTCATCCTCATTTGACACATAAACAACACAACATATTTTTATCTCTCCTTCATTGGTTGCGTCATACAAGTTTGAGGCAGCCTAGTATTCTTCCATACATGCAATTTGTAGATCTAATTTGATCTACACTATTTTTTTGTTCTTGAAGAATCTTTAACCACCACTAAATTTGGACCTTAAGGGAATATTTGACTACAATTTGACTAGGGATAAGTATATCCAAACACGCCGCATTATCTAGCACAAAAAATGAGGCAAAAGGAGTTGTTTGACCAAGGTTGACTACAAAGTTGTAAGCCTATTTTGACCATAGGATGACTTCATGATTTGGTTGGGTTAGACCATTGATTTTTTTATTTTCTTGTTTTTTCCTAAGCACCAATTAAGGTTTAGTTTGACTAAGGTTTACCGAGCTGAATATGGAAATTTTGTGTATTGTTTTGACCATTGATTGTCGATTGGCTAGGGAAAGTTGAGTATTGTTGAAATTTCAAAATTGCAGTCCTTCATCAAGTTGATCAGTTTTTCATTGGTTTGGTTAATTTAGAAAATTCAAGTCAAAATGACTTTGACTCTCATCATTGTACTCTATTGGACATTCTCTCTCTGCTGAACATTTGATAGTTAATAATAAGAAGGACTGATTAAGGGTTTTCCCTATCTTGGGGTTTTTTTGTGGGTTTAGAAAAATATTATTGTTCTTCTATCTTCACTTGTGATTTTCATTTATTGTTATTTTCTATCTACATTTACTATCACTGTGAATTAATGGTTTATGCGATTTCTATTGAAAATTAAAGTGGAATTGACACTGGACTAATAAAATACATTAAAGTATTTTCCCAATAGAAAGGTTGAGGTCACTGAACTTCTTGACTATGGTTGTAACCTACTTTTAATGAAAATAAATGAATTAAAAAAGTCTTCCATGGTTACCAAAAAAAAAATAGCTAAATACTTTTTTATCATAACATATTAAATATATTCTCAAATTCTCAAAAATTTATTTTATGGAATTTATAATAATATCTCCTTGACGATTTGTTATTTTCCTTTATGATAAACATATGGATAATCAATTTAACAGTGTGCAGTAGGTTCATACCTCTCTAAAAGTGCAATATAGCTTGGCTTTCTCAGCCAAACTTGCTCACAGGAGAGGATATAGCTACGAATTGTCTTCGGCAAATCGAAATGAATAATATAACTGTATTTTTGAGCATCGATACTACTCATCGTGAAAAAAATATGTACCTATTAAATCATTCATTAAAATAATATATATAATATAATATTTTATCAAAAATGTATTATGTTTACAACATATTTTATTATTATAATAATACCTATACTAACCTTATTAAAACTTTTTCTTCATTTTCAAACCATTCGCATGTATTGAAGTTGAGCCAACCGAATAGTCTCTGAAAGTGTCCTTATACTCAAAATAATCAAGTGACTTCATGAACATTGATATTGCAATAGCTAATAACATATTTTCTGCTATAACAACGAAAGACATGTCTTTATATTTCCTGTCAAATTGAAATAAGTCAAATATTTTTATTTAATTAAAAACTAAATAGATAAAAAAACAAAATTACACAAATACCCCCACAAATCTTACCTTGAAGTGAGATAACGCATTAAAGCATGGATTTTTGGAGTAACAGAACCCTCCTTAACACCAAATATATTTCCCTCTCCGATATTCCCATTATTCTTCAAACCTGTATACATTGAAAAAAAAAAGATATATATATATATATATATATATATATATATATATATATATATATATATATATATATATATATATTTCTGATTTAGGAGGATCAAAGCTAAATTTTCATTATTCATTTGTGTGATTTAGGGGGTGAGGTGTTTTAATTATTTTATTAATTATTTTGCTCATTTTAATAAATTAAGAGAGAAAATATAAATTTGAGGATTATTGTAAATATTCCTTTAATAATTAAGGATATGAGTGGAGTTGAATTAGGTAGATAATCTAGGGATTAGGAATTCCTTAAACGGGACTTAGTTGAGTCTAGAAAAAGGATAAACCTAATTTAGATTTTAGTTGAGATTTGTGTGGAGGAAATTATGGAGTGGAATAAATTCATTTTTATGTATAAATAGGAGGATTGTGTGAGGATGAAAGACAGTGAGGAATACAGAGAGAAAGAGAGATGGTTTGAGAGCTTTTGTAAAGGACCGAGAGCCGAAAGACCATCCATTGTAATATTCAACCAAGGAATTTCTTGTGTTATTTTACATCAGTATTTTTTTTGTATGGCTCTCTTTTATTTATGTATGTTTTGAGCTGCATCAAATGTTTTTTTAATGAAGAATTCATTGAGAATATTCAAGATGAAGGAAGCAAGTACTCATTTACATGCTAGGATCCATTTGAACACAGTATCCTAGCATCATTTGGTATCAGAACCCAAAGATCTAATTAATCCGTGCAGTCACGGATGAGAGATAAGTGAATGATTTTAATCTTTGCAAGTATATTTGTGTTGTATATGGATGTGTGAATGTAGGAATCATTGTGCATTTGGACAACGATGGTGGTAGAAGTAACTGTGTATTTCATGGAATGCAAATGAATGACAGAGTTCTGCTGAGATCGAATTTGAAATCAACGAGCACATAAATTTGAGAAAGTATCAGAGTGAAGAACCTGTAGGTGTTGGACGCATGTGTAGGATGTAATCGATGTTATAAATGTAGCGTCAACACTCCTGCGAAGCGCGTTGGGCATATGTGTTTCCATATGTGTAGTGGCTGTAAGAAATTAATTATCCTGACCGCCAAACACAAAATCATCGCCGAGCAATTGGTAAGACAGTTCATATGGCATTGCCCAACATTGTTAGTTTGGTGCAACGGCTTATGTGACAACACTTCCAGTATTGCAAAGATAAGACATACAATATTTCTTCTCTCTGTATTATGTCCCAGTTGAGTAATGATTTCACTTGAATCAAAATTCATATGTACAGTCATCCTTTCCTTGTCCTGACGCCTCCCATTTTTTGTTATATGGGCATTACAATGGCATGTTATTTGCGTTGAGATCAGTGCAGTCAATCAATTATAAATTGTAGAGTTGAGTTATCGATATCGATGTTTTAAGTGTAATATAATTATTGTGTGGATAGTGAGTAACGATTTCCTTATTTATTGGGTCGATACTTGTAATGGAATGGCAATTTCATTATTGACTGCTAATGTTAATCGTCCATGAGAATTTTTTTTAAAACAAAACAGGAACATGTATGTAAATATGGCAGCGTAGAGTGGGTAAGAGGATTCAAGCACATTCGGAAACGATGTAATCAAATCGACGGTGGCATAGCGTTGATTACTCCTTGAAAGGTTGTTTTACAAGCTGAAGGTTGAATGTGCGATTTAAAGTTCTAGGAGTCTACCTAAGACATTAAAAACAGATCCGTGGATTTATGGTGTAAGGAATTCAATTTGTGTTAACAAGACATATATATATAACTCTATTCCAATATTAATATAGTCAACTTTGAATCTGGTTACGCTTGTTTAGATCTCCTTTGTGATGGCTTATGCTGGCAGTAGCTTAAATAATGCAGCATTTTCTTCCTTAAGCAATGGTTCCATATTTGTGAAGGCATGGCAGAATAGTGATTCAATGGAGTGCGGAATCATGAGGTGGTTTGGGAAAGCCGGAGATGGGTTCATCACACCACTTTTGAGAAATTTGTTGGCCATTTCTTGTCAATGCTTATAGTATCTTTTTCTTTTTGGTGTTGTGATTGATCTTTTTTTATTTCTTAGCAAGATCCAAGGAGAATCAGGCCAAACTCATCAATTTTCTCTTAGTAATTTGGAGGACTTCCTTGATAGAGTTCGGTGAACTCAATCTTTACTATTATAATTGTAATTTTACTTTTGTAGATGCTTTTTCCCATGTGGTATGGACAACTGAGGTAAAAGTGTTACGAGCTAATACATGCTTATATGAAGAATAAATTTTCGTTGAAAGAATAAAATAAATCTTCTTGAGAAATTTGCTTCAAGTGATTTGTACTGGTTTGAAAAGTGGAGTTTGGAGTTGGATAGCTAGGATTCTGCTAGAGAAAAAGTCTATAGAGGCTTGAATTATTTCTAAAAGGATACGCGAGATAAGGGTTGGATCATTTCAACCACAAGAATATTCAAGGTAAGTTCTCATTGAATGAATCAATATTCATTTGAGTAAAGGTATTTTAAAATTTGGTTGATTAAATTTCCTTGCCATACTCGAGAAGTTGATCTTTTGTAAATGCTATGAAAGAGTGAAAATGTTGCAAATGTGGAGGTATAAACGAATGGAAAATGAATGGAAAAGGAGAATGGGCTATCCTGGGTGATATAAAACGAATCATGCATTTTTATGTGAGAGGGTTTATTATGCATAATGTGGGTTCTTCGCAGTTTTGGCTAAGTCATTTTAGACCAAGGCTTGTAGTTGGAATGAGAGAATTCTTTTGATTTGTGTTTAAGATTGAAAACCCAATTGCTTGATGTTGTAGAATCTTTGTTTTTACCATCATGTGGTTGCATCTAAGGAGGTGTTATTCAAGATGGACACAATGTACGAGTTGTACATTATTCATCAAAGAGGTTGAAATATGAATAGCTTGTTCTCTTTACACAGGTGAAGAGATGTGAATTGATGTTGTATGGTGCATAAAAATGCAAGAAAATGTTTGCACTCAAATTATGAGCTTATGGTATTAAGGGCATGCGAATGTTCATAGTGACAAAGTTAGCATCGAAGAGTGGAATCCAGATATTTGCAAATGCAAGGGAAATTTTTATTAAATAACCTTAATGGGAGCATAAGGTATGATAATTCATAAAGGTATTTTTGAATGTTGGAAATTGAATGTTCTATTTATTTTCACCATAAAATAAATCTTGGGAAAGTTAAATGCATTTCAAGTTAAAGACTTCAGCATCATGTGAAATGTTAATGGGAAACTGATGAAATTTCATAAGAATGGAGTGTGAGAGAGAGTGAATATTTTACATCCTAAAAATGTATTAGGGGTGTATGTTAGTTGGAAGATTTTATAACTTAAATTAAGTCAAAATATCCACTATCATAATTATTGGGGCAAGCCTTGAAGGCAAAAAGATGTTAGGGTCAAAATGAAAGTTTGGATAGCTTGAGTTAAGATTGAGTATTTTTTCCAAGATGAAGAGTTGATGGAAAGTCTAAAGTCAAAGAATCATAAACTAAGTCAAAGGTTTGAATGTAATTGGGTGCATGATTAGCGGAGCCCGACACCCAAAGATTTTGGTCATTTTAACACAAGCATTACTAAAGTGTTGTTTGCAGCAAAGTAAAGTAAGAGAATTTCCATAGATGATTCCAAGACAGAGAACTAAAAGAGGTCAAGCACAAGAAGAGAGCTTGTATTTTTGAATGGAAAGTACGAAATCTTGCTAAGGAGTGGATTGAATGAAATACACACATGAAAAATGAAGTTGACAAAGGAGGAGAATATGACTGGTGATAGTCATTTCAGAGGTTCTGAGAGTGACCGCAGAAGAAGAAAGAAGAATGAAAATGCCAAGGTAAATGGCATACGTGAGTAGTTGATGGATGAATATTATGAGCGGGAGAAGGCTGAGATAAAAGTTCACCTTGAATTGTTGATGGATTTGTTGCGGAGAAATGTGAAAGACCAGACACATGGTTGGACCGTGTGGAAGAAATTGAAGTGGCATAGGCTACACGCAGAGAGGGAACAACAGGTAAACATACAATTGATGAAGAGTTGAGGAAGCTCGAGTAGATGATAAGTGTTCAAATGGGATCTGAAGAACTAAGAGAGGCTGAGTTGAAAATGGAAGTTTTCATTTGTGGCCCAAAATAGGGTGAAATTCTGGGTGAAGAGATCAGTGAGAAAGATCTCATAAACTATTGGAATAGTTCAGAAGAATCTGAAGATGTGTTGTTGAGAGAAGCAGATGAGGCTATGAAACCTTGTATTTTAAAATCTCATAGTTTATGTATGTTTGCAGGATGTGCGAAAGATGGTGGACAGTCGGGTGGAACTGTCATAGACAAGAATGAAACTCTTAAGGTGAAGTTTGATGGAGAATGCCTTTCAGAGGAGGAAGGTATTGATTTGTTACAACAGGAAGAAGTCATAAATGAATTCTTATTTGGGGTAAGACAGCCAGTTGAAGCTGTTATGGAGCAGAAGCATAATGGAAATGCCAGAAAGATATTCCAAGGAGGTAAACAAATGTATTTTTTTAATGAATTTACTGACAAAATTTTACCATGTGATGATATAGAAACCAGGACAACTCAGGAAGATTGCCAGAAGAAGACTTACAAGAAGCCAAACATGGCAGCAAGAGAGTTAAAAGAAGCTAAACAGTGGCTAAAGGTAACTTAGATGACGTTATGCATGCTATTGATATTGAGGAAACTCCCATAGTCCAAGCTAAAGATATAGATGAGGGAGAAAAGAATGTCAATAAAGCCAAATCAGCTAAGAAGTAAGATTTTGAGGGTGAAGATGCAGGATTCGTGTTTCAGACTATGAAACCAATGACAAGACACACTAGAAAGCTCTTGGAAAGTAGTAAAGAATCTCAGAAGGTCACTAAAACTATCCATCCACCACCAACCATCATTGACCTTTCCTCACCTGCCAAAGAAGAAACAGTCATTAAACAAAGGAAAGAAAAAGAGAAGATTATTGAAAAAATAGAGATTGGGGTCCTTGAGGAGAAGTTGAAGTTGGAAAATGATGAAATATTAGTCTTAAAGAAAGAAGCAAGGAAGAACAATATTCAAAAGGTGCAGTTTGAAAAAATTAAACAAGTTTGGGAAGAGTAGGTTAATAGTGTGTCAAAGATCTTAGATAACACACAACAATTGATATAATGGACTCAGAGATTGAGAGGAGAGGTGAAGCATATCTGAAAAATGAACCTGCACTTGAAATCTAGGAACAAAAAACTAAAGGACAAAGTCAAAGACCTCGAAGAGTAATTAGAATTGATCCATGAGGAACTGGAGAATAAGGACTTAAAGATGACTGTGGTTGAAGAGCCCATAGCTCAACTCATAATTAATGAAGAGGAAACAACTCAAGATTCTTAATTTGAGTTTGATTATGGTTTAGAAGTCTTATGGCATGTTCAAGACCAATTTTTTGTAGTTGGAGGTCAATTTTTTGGGACAGTGTTAACATCTGTAATTTCTATAGTTTTTCATAGTTTCGTAGCGTTTCCTAGGCTTAAAGCCATGAACACGCTACGAAAATTTCTGTAGCATCTTATTTTCTTCCAAAACTAGTTTTTGTAGCTCTGAAGAAGGGATAATGGTGGTCATGATGTGTCATGTCTTGGTTGACACCCTGGAACACCCAAAGAGAAAAATTTATAGGTTTAAAAGCTATTTTTTGGATGCTACGAAAGCTCGCTATGAAACTGTCATGTTTTCGTAGTGAGCTACTTTTGAAGGTTTTGAAGCATCCCAGTGGCAGTTTTGGATAGGTGGACACATTCAACAGGTCAAGATACCTTACCACCAAACATTTATGACTTGAAGATAGTGCAGTGGAGACAGCTCACCAACTAAAGCTTTCGTTGAAGATAATGTCTTGTACTCTTGAAAAGTAGGGTTTTGTTCCATATGATTAGGAGAGCTTTTAATATGTGAAGTAGTGATGAGATATGTCATAGCCTATTCGAACATGTGATGTTTAGTTGTAACTAATATGTAATTGTTTTAAAGATAAGGTAGACTGATGTAGTAAATAGGAGTTTGAGTCCTATTAGGAAATGTCATATTTAGGGTGTAGCTGTCATTTTCTTATTAAAAGACATGTTTTTTCTATTATATGAGGTGTCATAGGAAGAGTTTGATGAATTTATCCAAGAGTTAGATCATCCCTGATGTAAGAAGGTCTATTTAAAGGCAGATTATTGAGGTTGTAAACGGTTGGAGATTTTTTGCACCATACTGCTGCTTTATGTAATTTGACTTATATCTGTAATAGAGAGGACTTCTTCTTGACAAAAATGAGATTCTCATGGAGTTTTTAATGTCTTTCTGATCTATATCTTGATGTTTACCACTTGCATTAGATTTCATATTTATTACTTAGAACTCATATGTTTATGCTTTCACTTCCTTTATTGATGAAATGATTGTGTTTCCCTATGTTTTATGTGTGATTTACCTTTGTTAAAGACTCTTATCTGCCTTAGCTTCCATGTCAAGAAACCTTACCACTGAATCTACTGATTTGTTTACTCCATAAGTCCAATGGTTGCAAGCTTCTCTTTTCAACCTACATACATAAAAATCAAGTTAATTTTCAAATAGAGTTATCCATCTAGTTCCATCATTATCTAATATCATAAACCCCTTTGAGAGAGCCCTCTCAGACTGAAGAGGCTAAGCTTCAGTCAAAATCTGATTTGAAACAACTACATAGAGTTGTTTGATCAACAACCAATCAAGTACAATTTTGTGATAAAATTTTGGTGCGTCTGCTGGGAGCCTGAAGATATACTTTTCCCGAAATTTTGAAGCTGAACTCTTGAAGGTAGCAGGAGCTCAGAGATCTGTTTGAGGATGCATCTACTTTGGTGACACCATTCAAAATTCATATGAATAAAGGTGGCTTCAAAAAATAGACAAAGGAGGAGTAATCCTGACCCAGATCCACCTATAGCTGTGGACAATCCAAACACAATCTCTAGAGGCATTCATGGCATTTCTGCACAATCACGTACTCCATTACATACAAAATCCTTGTCCTCTGAATTTTTAAGACGTCCTAAAGATAAAAAGTTTGATGATAAAATTTAGGAAGTCTTTTTTAGGTTTGAAAATGAAAAAGAATTAACTAAAATTGTTTTATACCTACATAGAAGAGGTATTGATACCTTAACCTTAGTGGCCCAAAAAAATAAAGAATATCTTTGGGAAGCAGTCACTTATGATTTACTGATAGAGAGAGAATCTTTGGATAGGTTGAAGGAACTAGACCCATTTGGAATATTGTTAAGAAGTAAATCTGGTGTCCCTCTACCTGATTGGAGTTCAATTGTGACTAGACAACAAAGACCAAACATCCCTCCTCCTAATAGTTCCTATTCCTCTACTACTTTTTTCCCTAAAACTACCACAATTCTAGTCATCATGGTAGGAAATGTACCACCTCCACTTGCTAGGTATGCCCCGCTTTTTCTTCTAGCTGTCCTTAATGCCCTTCCTAGAAAATATTCTACTAGAATCAAAACTTGGGCAAGTGATGAGGAAATTACAGCTGAAGAGCATGTAGACCAGTTTAATGACTCATAGACAGGGAGTATGTTGACCATGAGGATGTCAATATGAGATTTTTTGCTCAAAGTTTTACTGGCAAAGTCAGGAAGTGGTTCAAATCCCTTGCTGCAGGAAGCCTACATAACTGGAATGAGTTTTAAGATAGCTTCTTGAGAAAGTGGGGAAAGAGAACCAACCCTGTGCAAGCCCTCACTGAGTATAATAGTATGAAGATATTTGTTGATGAAACTATCTAAAATTTTTCAAAGAGATTTAACAAATTTTATGACTCCATCCACGCCCATCTAAAGCCTCCACCAAGAGCAGCTCAGCTAAGATATGTTCAGGCCCTTGATTATGAATTGTCTATCCTGATAAGAGAAAGAGAATCCCCTTCATTAGTTGAAATACAAAATGATGCTGCGAAGGTGGAGTTCAATATGATAGCAACAAAAAAATCCAAGACGGGAGCGACAAATTTGAAAGAAGAAGATAAGCCTTCCACCTCAGATGATAAATTTGACTCCATGACGAAGACAATGGAAAAACTGATGGATAGGCTTGCCCTTGGGAATTCCTCTGCCCCTCCTGCACAACAAGAACCTCAGTTTAGAAATCCTCAGTTCAGAAGACCTTAAAACCAGTAGAGGCCAGCGGAAAAAAAAAATCAACCTGACCCTCAAGTAAGGCCTCCTTTTCAGCAAAATTTAGTTAATGAAGAAGATCAGCCTAAAATACAAGAAGACTCAATTCATTGCTTATATGAAAACATGTCAAGAATTTTTTTGACTAAGGAAGAATATGACGAGTTAGATCATGATGTAAACAAGGGTGAAGAACCATCTGATTATCTTAAAGGATATCAACATGCAATCTTTGAGATGCAGAAAAAATGCAACCTCAGAAACAGAAATGTTCTGATTACTGCAAGTAAAAAAAGCCCAAGAAAGATGCCCCCAAATTTGTTGAGGTTAGAAAATATCCACCACCTCCTCCTCCTGTCAAAGAGATTGAAAAATCTGCTTCTATTTTCAGTTTGGAGAGTGAGATCTCCAAGCTCAAAATACCAGTACCTTTTGGAGAAATTCTTAAGGTGAATGAATACAAAATTAAGATTGTAAAAATGTTGAATTCCCAACCAGGCATTGCTGATATCCTTAATGTTCAAGAATATCATCCAACCACATACTTAGATCCAAGATTGGAGGATGAGGAGAATGAAGAAGTGCCTCGTTTCTATGTCAGCCTTAGCATTCATGACGTGACATTACATAATGGAATGTTAGATTCAGGGGCCTCTCATAACCTCATGGCCAAATTTATCATGGAAAGGATGGTATTGGAAATTACTAGGCCATATAAGGACTTGTTTTATTTTCATTCAAAAATAGTTCAGTGCTTTGGTTTAATAAAATATGTTGTTGTTGGTCTTACACATGTCCTTGCCAAGACATTGGTAATGGAAATTTTGGTAGCAGACATTCCACCTAATTTTGGCATGTTGTTATCAAGTTCATGGGTAGCAAAGATCAAAGGCACCATGTAGATGGACCTAACTTATGCCACCATTCCTGTTTTTGGTGAGCAAAGAAGACTATACATAGAAACAAGGATGGCTTATATGATAAGTAGTAAGGAAAAACCTCATAATTTTTCAATATATGTTGTTGACACTGAATTAGAATCTGCTATACTTTTCAATGAATTGAATGATGGAGAAGAAAATGAAAATAAAGTAGAAAATCAGCAAACAAAAATTCAGGAAACATAAAATAAGCAGGAAAAAAATCAACAAATCAGTGAAGAGAAGGCAGAAGTTTGGTGGTTGTTACACTTTGATGGATCAATAGGAAGAGAGGGGGCTGGAGCAGGAATTTGGATAACACTCCAGAGGATGAAAGTAAGTTTTTTTCTTACAAAATGAACTTTTATTGCAAAAATAACATGGCTGAGTATGAATCTTTATTTTTGGGTTTAGAAATTTGGAAAAGAATGGGAGCCCAAAACATTTCTCTTTTTGGAGATTCTGAATTAGTTATTAAACAATTTCAGGGTGTATATCAAACTAAGGATGTGAGAATGAGGGCATACATAAATTTGATCATGGAGATGTTAGAGAATTTTCAAGAATATTCATTTATTGTGAAGACTATGGACCAAAAATAAGTAGCTAACTCTCGAGTTTTCTCTGCAAGTCGATTTATTATCCCTGCACATTCCACTAAAAGATATGAGGTTGAAGTTTTCCATAGGCCTTCTATCCCTGACAACATCATCCATTGACATGTTTTTGAGGATGACTAGCAAGTCAAAAAAATTATAGAGTTGAAAGAAGAGTTTGAGAGCACACAAGTATATCAACAAAACGTGCTTGCTAAAACTAAAGGAAATTCTGAAGTGTTACAGCTGAAGAATAGCTCTATACCCAAAGGTATCATACCACTGGAAAATATTTTTGACCAAAATCATGTGCTCAAGTCTCCTAGAATATAAATTGATGACGAAAAAGTAGAGAGTTGTAACCTTGGTACAGTAGCAATGCCAAAAATGATTAAGCTTTCAAAGTTTCTTTCAGTTTACATGAGACAGAAATATTTTAAGATGATGAAAATGTTCATAGATGTTTTTTCATGGAGTTATGCTCATTTGAAGAATCATGATCCCACTATCATTCAACATACCATTCCTATTAAAGAAAATGAAAAGCCTTTCAAAAAGAAGTTGAGGAGGATTAATCCACTTGTCATGCCTCTGATTGAGAAGGAAATCAAGAAGCTCTTTGATGCCAAAATTATTTTTCCAATCATATTATCAAAGTGGCTTTCAAACTTGGTTCTAGTCTGAAAAAAGAGTGGAGAAATAAGAATTCACATTGACTTCAGAAACTGGAACAAATCCTCTCTAAAGTAAAATTAGCCTCTCCCAAAGGTGGACCAAATTCTACAGAACATTGTTGGTTCCCAAAGGATATCAATGCTGGATTGTTTTTCAGGGTATGATCAGATACTAGTGCATCCATAATATCAAAAGAAAACTACTCTTACCACACCATGGGGCACATTCATCTATGCCAAAATACCCTTTGGTCTGATGAATGCAGTAGCTACCTTTCAAAGAGCAATGGAAAATTCCTTTGCTGAGGAGAAGGATAAGTTGGTGGTTTTCTATTTTGATGAAATAACAATTTTCTCAAGGAGAGAAGAAGATCACTTGAAGTACCTAGAAAAGATTCTGCTGAAGTGTAAAAGGTTTCGAATTTCTCTCAATCCCAATAAAAGAATTTTTTCTCTGAATTCAGGTAATTTTCTTGGGCATATTATTTCTAAAGATGATATTAATATTGATACAAGTAGGTTTAATCCCATTCGGAAAGTGGATCTGCCTAGAAGCTGAAAGGAAATTCAGTCTTTCCTTAGAAGGGAAAATTTTGTGAGGAGGTTTATTCCCAATTTTGCTGAGATTGTAAAAGACGTAACCAAGATGCTGAAGAAAGGAGATGACATCAAGTCGATAGTAGAAGAAAAGCACTCATTTGAGGAGATTAAGAAGGCACTCACTCCAACACCAGTGTTGATCAACCCATATTTTTCAAAAGAATTTATAGTTTTTACATTTGCATCAGAAAATACAATTGCTAGAGTTTTTCTGCAGAAAGGAAAACAAGGTACTGAGAAAACCATCTCATTTTTTAGCAATACATTAGCTACTTCAGAGCTGAAGTACAACATCTTAGAGAAGCAGGCCTATGCCTTGGTAAAAGTGATGAAAGGTTTCAGAATTTACATTATGCATTCTCATGTCATAGCTTTTGTTCCTAATGTTGTTGTGAAAGACATCTTAACTCAAGCTGATCCTGATGGTAGGAGAAGGAAGTGGATAACTAACTTGCTGGAATATAATATAGATATCAGACCCACAAAATTGGTCAATGGTCAGGGGCTAGCAAAGTTGATGGCACGGTCAAATTTTTTACTATCTTGATATGAATTTAGTTGCTGAAATTTCAGAATTATCAGATGAAGATATAGAGTTGATTTCCATTGAAGAGAAGTACATCCTTTCTGACTGGTACAAAGACATTTTTTTTGTCTTACATCTTCATACAGCTCCTTCTGAGTTGAAAAAGTCTAAAGCAAGGTTTTTTAAGCTAAAATCCCTGAGGTACTAGATCATTGATAAAAATATGTATTGGAAAGATACTGGAGGTATTCTTTCGAATTATTTGCTGGAAGAGGAGGCAGAAAACATGATTGAGGAGTTTCACAAAGGAGATTATGGAGGTCATCATTATTGGAAGGCTGGAACAAATACTATTCTTAGAGCAGGGTACTAGTGGCCTACTATGTTCAAAGATGTCTACAAAAATATTGTTGCTTGCCATGAATGCCAATTTTTTTATGGTAAGAAAAAGCTTGTTCGTTCACCCTTGATGCCTATCTATGTTGAGGTGCCATTTCAGTAGTGGGGGCTATATTTTATTGGTGAGATTCATCCATCATCTTCAGGAAAACATTGCTGGATCCAAAAAAAATTTGATTATTTCACTAAGTGGATTGAATCAATCCCAACTAGGCAGGAAAATGATTCAGTTATCATTTCATTTTTGGAAAATAAATTGTCTAGGTTTTGCTTCCTCATGAATATCATCACTAAAAATGCACACACATTCAAATCCAAGAGGCTGTTTAGTTTCTGCCATGAATATCACATTAAACTTTGGCATTCTACTCCATATTATCCACAAGGTAATGGTCTTGTTGAATCTTCTAACAAGAGCATTGTGAGGATTATTAAGAATGTGTTCTAGGAAAATAAGAAGTCATGGAATTTGAAGGTGAAGTATTTTTTGTGCACTGATAGAGTGTGCACAAAGAGATCAATTGGAATTTCACCTTATGAGTTGTTGTATGGGGCTGAAGCCATTTTTCCTAAATCCTTGGGAGTGACTCTCATGAAGATGCTACAAGCATTAGAGGAGGAGCCGAATGCAATTCAGAGGAGAATAAATCATTTGCTATACATGCAAGAGAAAAGAGAAGAAGTTTACAACAACAATCAGCAATCTCAAAACAGAATCAAGAAGACATTTGACAGGAAGGTCAAGGAGGAAAACATTCAAATCCAAGATGTGGTTTTGAAGTGGGAGGTAGAGATTGAAGAAAAGGGGAAACATGATATGTTTGAGAATATTTGGAAAGGTCCACTCAAAGTAGTTGCATTCCATGGAAGCAACATTTACATTCTGTAGGAGATGGATGGACAACCTTGTGCTGGAGGGCTTGTCAATGGCGGGTTTTTGAAGCACTATTCCTCTTAAGTTAAACTGTTTTCTAATTCCATTTTATATATTAAATTTTAATATGTTTTTCTACTAATAAATAAAAGTTGATCATCAAGCTTGAGCCCAAGGTGAAGACCATTAGAGTTTGAAGGAAAGCTTGGCAAATTTCAGAGTTTTTGTTTTCAAGATGATGGAGAGAACTGTAACTACAGGTTCTTTGGTGTACCACAGGGGCACACCATCACATGTGGAGCCACTATTATCACTCAAAAAAAGTGAAACATCATTTGACATAGTCTTAGAAATTCATTTGTCAAAGGTATGGTCTTAGAGTTAATTTGTCCTTAGTTGGTAAAGGAAAATTTTAATTTTTTTCTTATTAGCCTATCCTAAGGTCCAAACCCACTCCCATTCAAGTCTTTTCATGTCACATCAATAATTATTTTTTGGAATATCCCATTTCCCAATTTTATAAATCCGAAAATGTCATTTTAGCCAAGATTTTTTACTTTCGTAGCGAATTACACACTAAAAAGTCACTTTTCACTACAAAACTACTAATAATTTCGTAGAAAAACTGCCCAGAAATACACTAAATACGCTACAAAAAGAGGTATTCCTATCTGTATTTTCAAATCAGGTGCTAGGTGTCAGTTAATTATTAAAACTGTTAGGGTGAGTGTCATTCGAGTCAGTTAGGGTTAAATCAAAGTACAATGGTCATGTCTGAGGTCATCACTTATGTTTTTATCATGCATGAGTCATTATGAAGTTTTGATTTGTTATCGAAACTTTAAAATATTTCCCAATGGAGTCTTTGTCATTGCCCGCTTCCTCTTTTTATTCTATTGAGCTCTGGAGAGTTGTTTCACCAAGACAAGATGGTTGCTGGCATATTCAAGAAATTACAGGTATCATTGATCAAGCGAGGCAGAGAAGGTATAAAAGCACCATGGCTGCAAAGAGGAAGACCAAAAAATGAGGCCACTTTCTCATATATGAGCCATCATACATGAATTTTCCAAATAGAGACCCAAATACCTTAGAATTTTTCATAAGAAAAGGGTGTTTGCAGTTTTGCCAAATATTGCAAGGATGCCATGTGCAGGTTCTAAGGAGTTTTCCATCAGTTTCAATGGGACAAATTCAAAGGCGGGGACGTTGACCCTCACAATAACACCCGAAACTATTGTAGTAGTAACAAGAATTCCTAGAGGAGGAGAACAATGTTTCAAAGGTTTCAAGTTCACTATGCAGGAATGTAAGGAATTTATCAAGCCAGAGCATAGTGATATTGATCTCACAAATGCCATCCCAAGGAGCTACATGAAAGAAAACTTCTCAAAGTTTCTTCTAATCTTTCAAAAATACTTCACTTGTGAAGGGAGGTACCACATGGTTTACTCATGCCATTTCAGGCTTCTGCTACATTTTTTTTGGTAAGAGGTCTCTTGATTTACCTTTTTACATATACAGAAGCTTAGCTAAAATGTCAGATAAATTTCAAGATAAATCTGAAGGAAATGAAACATCACTCTTTCATCATGGTTTAATCAAGTTGTTGGCTTTAGAAGAGTTAAACAGATTAGGCAGAGATTAGTCATCTTTTCTGTTTGTCAATGGTTTTGAAGTAGATGCCATCACTCTTAAAAGAACTCCTAAACCTATAGGTATACCATCACCTTTAGTGGCAAAGAAAAGTGAAGCTTTAATGGCAGAGCAAAGTGAACCTTTAGTGGAAGAGAAAAATGATCCAGTAATCATGAAGATAGAGCCATCGCAGAAAGTTGAGACACCTACTGTTACAAGTGCAAAATAAAACCCAGCAATGAGAAAACATGACAACAAGAGAGTTACAAGAAGCCAAACAGTGGCTAAGGGTAACTTAGATGATATTTTGCATGCTATTGATATTGAGGAAACTCCCATAATCCAAAGTAAAGATATAGATCAGGGAGGAAAGAAGCTCAAGAAAGCCAAATTAGTTAAGAAGTTAGAATTTGAGGGCGAAGATGCAAGATTCATGTTTCAGGCTTGGAAACCAATGACACGACATGCTAGAAAGCTCTTGGAAATTAGTAAAGAAGCTCAAAAGGTCACTAAAACTATCCAGCCTCCACCAAGCATCATTGAACTTTCCTCACCTGCAAAAGAAGAATCAGTCATTAAACGAAGGAAAGAAAAAGAGAAAATTATTAAAAAAATAGAGATTGAGGTCCTTGAGGAGTAGTTGAAGATGGAAAATGATGAAGTATCAGTCTTAAAGAAAGAAGAAAGGAAGCACAACATTCAGAAGGTACATTTTGAGAAAATGAAAGAATTTTGGGAAGAGCAGGTCAATAGTGTGACAAAGACCTTAGATAACACACAACAATTGATCAAATGGACTCAACCATTGAGAGGAAAGGTGAAGCATATCAGAAAAATGAACCTGCACTTGAAATATAGGAATAGAAAATAGAAGGATCAAGTCAAAGACCTCCAAGAGCAATTAGAATTGATCCATGAGGAACTGGAGAACAAGGGCTTAAAGATGACTTTGGTTGAGGAGCCCATAGCTCAACTCTTCATTAATGAAGAGGAAACACCTCAAGAGTATTAAGTTGGGTTTGATTATGTTTTAGAAGGCTTATGGCATGTTGAAGACCAAGTTTTTGTAGCTGGAGGTCAATTTTTGGGCACAGTGTTAAAATCTGGAATTTCTGTAGTTTTTCACAGTTTCATAGCGTTTCCTAGGCTTAAAGCCAGGAAAATGCTATGAAAATTTCTATAGCAGCTTATTTGATCCCAAAACCACTTTTTGCAGATTTTAAGAAGGGATAATGGTGGTCATGATGTGTCATATCTTGGTTGACACCCTGGAACACCCAAAGAGAAAAATTTATAGGTGCAAAAGCTATTTTTTGGACGCTATGAAAGCTCACTACGAAACTGCCATGTTTTCATAGCGAGCTACTTTTGAAGGTTTTGAAACATCCTAGTGGCAGTTTTTGATAGGTGGACACATCTAACAGGTCAAGGGACCTTACCACCAAACATTTAGGACTTGAAGACAACATAGTGGAGACATCTCATCAGCTAAAGATTGTGTTGAAGATAATGTCTTGTACTCCTGAAAAATAAGGTTTTGTTCCATATGATAAGGAGGGTTTTTAATATTTTAAGTAGAAATGATCTATGTCATAGCCTATTCGAACATGTGATGTTTAGTTGTAACGGATATGTAACTATTTTAAAGATAGGGTAGACTAATGTAATAAATAGGAGTTTGAGTCCTATTAGGAAATGTCATCTTTAGGGCGTAGCTGTGATTTTCTTATTAAAAGACACATTTTTTCTGTTATATGAGGTGTCATAGGAAGAGTTCGATGAATCTAGCCAAGAGTTAGATCATCCCTGATGTAATAAGGTCTATTTAAAGGCAGATTATCAAAGTTATAAAGGGCTGGAGATTTTTTGCACCATGCTTCTGCTTTATGTAATTTTACTTATATCAGTAATACAGAGGACTTCTTCTTGACAAACATGAGATTCTCATGGAGTTTTTTATTTCTTTCTGATCTATATATTTATGTTTACTACTTGTAGTAGATTTCATCTTTATTACTCAGAATTCAAATGTTTATGCTCTGAATTCCTTTATTGATGAAATCACTTTCTTTCCCTATGTTCTATGCGTGATTTTCCTTTGTTAAATACTCTTATCTACCTCAGCTTCCATGTCAAGAAACCTTGCCACTGAATATACTAATGTGTTGACTGCATAAGCCCAATGGTTGTAAGCGTGTACTCCTTTCAACCTACATACATAAAAATCAAGTTACTTTTCAAATTGAGGTAGCCATCTAGTTCCATGATTATCTAATATCATAAAACCCTTTGAGAGAGCCCTCTTAGACTGAAGAGGCTATGCTTTAGTCAAAAGCTGGTTTGAAACAGTTACATAGAGTTGTCTGATCAGCATCCAATCAAATACAATTTTGTTATAACAGGTTCCTCAAGCACATTCATTAGTATTTTGGCACTAGTAATTGTATTATCATTGGGTGAGACAACATTATGAAGGTCGTATTGGATAGTGGACTATCACTGAAAAACTACTCCACTAGGGTTTCTTCTACTTAGCACAGTTTATACAATCCTAGTGAGGGAGGTTCCCTATTTGAAAGAAAGCAGTTAAAATTTGACTCATAGTGTTATAGGTCAATTTTGGCACCATTACCAATGACTTGGTAAAGCTGGACATCATCCCTAGAACCAATGAAATAGGGTCTATCATCCCGTATCATTTCAGTTGCTACATGCCCTAAGACAAAGAACAAGAATAAATCATCCATGACTTCCATTGCAAGGTTTACGAGATTTTAAGTACATGTTATATCACCTATGAGCTCACCAACGTAGCCTCTCAAGGGACTAACTGCTTTGCATATGCAGTTACCTCTATTCAAGCGTGCTCTGTAAAGCACTTCTCGACATTCAATATTGTGTTGGTCAATTTGGAGAAAAATTTTCATTTTTCTAAAATCTCCACATGGCCAGTGCCTTCTAGAAGAGTCCATATGTGTCAAAATTCGAATCCATGTGTCCATTAAACAACTTTGAGCTTGGGAACAGGTCTTGCCTATTATTATAAATTCATTTATTGTGAAACTACCTTCAGCTGATCTATAAATTGACCACAGATCCTAGTGCTTGAAGAGGAAGAAATTTGGTAGAGAAATGTTGTTAAATTCTTAATTTAGAGTTTGATTTGAGTGATATTATGTTGGAGATATGTTCATGGTGATGAGTATGGGATGATGCCTGAGTTGGTGACATCAAATCAATCAGTGGTTGTAACCTCCCTGTTACACCATTTTTTTGGTCCTCTAACCTATTATTATTAGATGAACCCAAGTACACCATGTAAGACCAATTTTACCCTAAGTAAAATTTCTTTCACCATATAAAATAACTTATTTGGTCATATTTAACCCAAAACAAGGGAATTAATTAAATAAATCCTTATTTATTTAATTATTTCCTAAGAACAAGTTATTTAAATCATTATTTAAATAATATTCTTCGTGAAATTTGACTAAATCATCCATAAATAATTAAATAAACCATTATTTATTTGATTATATTCCCATCATTCCCCTAAAATGATAAATAAATCATTTATTTATTTATTATTTATAAATAAAGGAATTGACCCAAGTCAAGATTCCTTTTCCCTCCAACAAATATAATAAAATATTCCTAAAAGGTGCTTCTAGAATTTGATTAATAATATTTTATTCATGCACCAAGTTCTAGACCGCCCCAATATTTTATTATAAATAGGGGGTTTTTCCCCATTCATTAACCACCTTCATTGCATTAGATCACTCTGGATCTTCTCTTGGTCACCATTTTCCATTTTGCTTTGTGAACTCCCATTGAGTTCTATGTTTTCTTTTCCACATCCATAAGAGAGAGAAATGCTAGATCTGAAACACTGAGGACTTCCAAGAACCCATCCCACTAAGGAGAACCAGAAAACACCTTTCTTGTTTTCCTCTCAGGTGCCCCATTCTTTAATATAATACAAAATTATTTTATATACATTCTTCTTGTCTTGTCCATTGGATCTATGGAGCTATGTTATATTTTATCTGCTTACTGTCTTTTTGTGCTTAGATCTGAATTTGTGCAGCAAACTTAAAGATATTTTGCAGCCATAATTGATGTTAGGGCTATTTTTTATGCGTAGCTAAAGTGATCTTTTACGACGAAAGAATCATACTAACAATTGGCGACTCCACACGGGTTTTCTTTTGCGACCACTGTCGTTTTATCTATTCCTGCATATCCAGCTATTTCAGACCCTAGGGTTTCTCTTCCATTTTTTGTTTTTCCTATTTTTATGGTGATTTTCACCCCTAAAACCATTAAACAGTAAAAAATTTTAACTTCCGTGTGTTTCTGGCCTTATTGCGCAGGTGACAGACATCAGCCGCAGCTGAGACGACAAATTTTTTCTGAAATCTGCCGCCGAGAGAACCGGATCTACAGATCGCACTTGTCGGCCCAAAAAGTGTGACCTGAGCCTCAGGATACACTTTTCTGCCCCAAACCTACGACCTGGACTGAAAACAGGTTAGAACCTATGACCGGCACTTTTTCTACAAATTTTTTAGCACTTTTTCTGGGTTTGTCTGAAGCTTCTGTCAGGGTTTTCCAGCCTCTTTCTCTGCCTGTTTGGACCTGTTTATGATCTGATTCACTCAACTAAGATGGAATCTTGCCCCTTAGGGCTCTAGTACCCTCCACCTTTTGTGGGAGAGTCTTTGTTGTTTCAGAAGTCTGAATTTTCAGATTTTCAGCCTTGTTTTTCTCAGATCTGATACCTTAGTTTCAGATCCTTTTAGATCAGCTCTTCTCCCTCTCAAATCACCTCATATCATTTTGTTTGGGTTCATTTCTAAGGCCACTGCCTTGTCTCTTATAGTTTTAGCTGAGCTCCTCCTTTTTAGCAGCAACCTTGCCTCTGCCTCTTTGTTGTTCTCTGCACCACTTTTCAGCAGATTTCCCATTTAGATCCTAGTCCCTTCCAACATTTGATCTATTGGCCTATTTTTCGCATGCTTTGCTTAGTTTTTTCCCTCTTGTAGACTATTTTTTCAAGACCCACCTTCTTGGGTTAAATTGATGCATTGGTAGCTGTTCATTTACTGTTCTTGTATTCTTATTTACTATAGATTTATTTTCAGTTCTGCAACACACTTTTTATTTTACTCTCAAAACGTTTGGGTTTAAACAATTAAAATTAATACACACCACACACTGACCCTCAGTAAAGAAGCGCTTGGTTAACACCACATGGAAAAGACTTTAAAATCAATTGTCACTACACCTCCCTGCCCTTGACCTCGCTTGATTTTGTCCCTACCCTCATCGGTTTTTTCTTCTTCTTCCCTTCATCATTACACCCCCAAGGCACCTTCCTCGGAGACTTCTTGGCCTTCCCCTCAGTTTCCAGTTGGTCGACCTGCTCCTTCCCGTTGTCGTCGAGTTAGTCCTCCCCTATGTTTTCACTCTGGCTCATCTTTTAATTCTTTGGTTTCTCCCCCTACTTCTAGTTCTCCCCCCTGTTACCTTCACCATGTCTAGTATAGGGCCTAACACTAGTGGCAACCCTGGCCCTACTGCTGGGACTGTTACTAGCGGAACCACCACGGGAACTACCTCGCCTGCTCCCTTGCTCCCCTTCATGGTAGGCCTCAGTCTCCCCGATTTCAATCAGTTGACCAATGATCCTATCCGCCACGATGTCAGTTGGCCTGTTATGCCAACTAAGCTCCCCTCCGACATTCCCAAGTTCAAAGGCCTTGCTGGAGAGGATCCCTCCAACCATATCCGCTCTTTCCACATGCGGTGTTCATCCCATTACATTACTGAGTATTCCATCCATATTAGATTGTTCCAACACACGCTTACCGGTGAAGCTTCTAAATGGTATGTTGATCAGCCCAATTCCTCTCATACTACCTTTTCGACTCTTGCCCAGGATTTTTTATCTTACTTCCAGCTTCCCCTTCGTTATGACACTGGTATCAAACTTTTGACTTATTTCCATCAATCATCTGCGACCCGCCTATCCGACCATTTCCAGGAATGGAGGAGAAGAAAGAACCTATGTCACTCTCCTACCTTCGAAGACCGTGTCTACATGGACTAGTTCCTTAGATCTCTCTTGCCACCTATCGGAAAAGATGTCGCATCACATTTTCCTCAACCGAAGAAGATGCCCTCCAAATGGTGTTAAAATATGACCTGATCTACGCTCAGACAGGTTATGTTTATACTGTTCTACCTGATCTCCCCAGACCTGGTAATGCCCATGCACCGAGGGCACCTCATTCTGCCGACAGTATCGTTGGAGCTATCTCTCATCCATCCGTTCAACCTCCCATGAGCTATGGTTTTCCTGGGGGAGGGGGCACCACTTCCTGCACTTCTCCCCCTTTCGATAGCACGCATCTAGGATCCGGCATGCCTCCTCTTTATGCCCAACCCCCTGTTACCCAACCTCATTATCATCCATATCCACATCCTCGTGCTCCAACTCCTCCAACATTAGCACCCCCACCTCCCTTGTCTTCTCAACCCTCGCAACAGCAGCCACCACCCCATCAAGGGCAGGTGTATGCACAGCAGAGCGTGACCAATCCTTTCCCACAGCAGCGCTTCATGGCTACCCAACCACCTCACAGACTGGTAACCACTCCATCTCCTCCATCCGTTACATCTGATTACCATATCCTAATGATAAACTCTGAACAACCTGTAACCATCGACCTTAACCTTCACACTCAGTCCCGTCTGCACCCCTAGCCTCCTGCTCCATCTGTCCCCGAGACACCTTCTTCTGGTTCTACAGAGCCTCTTTCGACAACTAATGGTCCCTTGCATATCCCTCCGCCCAATGACGAGGTTCATACCAAGTTCCCTAAGGGTCCATTACGCCGAAAAGCTGCTTCTGACCAAGCCACCCATTCGTTTAGGATAGTAGATGAACTGGCCCAATATCCTGTTTCCATTTCAACGCTGGAATTCCTCCAGTCGTGCCCCTCCCAAAGAAAAACTCTACTATCTACGTTGGGTGCTGCAGATCTATCTGATGACCAATTGATTGTTTTTGATGCCCATCAGTCAGATTCTCCTCCTCTTCCTGCTTCCGTAGCTTTCCAAATATCAGTCAAAATCTGAAACCTTAACATTTCCCGATGCATCATTGACAAGGGGGCATCCACCTATGTAATGTCTGCTTCGGTTTGGACACAACTCAGATCTCCTGAGCTGGCCCCTTCCACAATCACCATTCGTGCATGGGATGGCCATCCCTCCCAGCCCATTGGCCTCTTCTATAATTGTCCTATCACCCTTGTGGGCAAGACTGTTTGTGTCGATGTTGAAGTTATCGACGCCCCTCTTGACTATAATATTCTTTTAGGGCCATGTCTACCGTCCCATCCACAGTCCACCACAAGATGTTTTTCCCGCATAATGGAAAGATTGTCACCATTGACTAGTTGACGTATCATGAACCCAACTCTCAGATTTCCCCTGAGTCCACCATCTCTGTTGCCACCAATAAGCAAGTTGTTGATTCCTTTACCAGTGTTTCCCCCGGCATCTACAAAGACTCCTCCTTGCTTGGAACTTTCCTAGGTCCTCCCCCTACTCCTGTCTCTGATCCCATATTGGAAAATTTTTGCATGATGCAATCGTCCCAGGAAAATCTTAAGCAACCCGCTTTGGCTAGTCAGCAACCTCAATCTCGCCCACTGCCACCCGCTCCTAGCCCTTCGCCTTAACCAACTGGACCTCTCCCTTCTGACCCCTCCCCCACTGCTAATACCCCCGAGCCTCTCTACCCTCCTGGGTCGGTTCCACTAGGTCTTAACCATCTTGGAGCCATCCCTCCTGGCCATTACTCCGCTGGTCAGATACTGTTCCTAGCTCCCCCACCAGGACTATACATGGTACCTGTCATGGCCACCCTCTCTCTTCCTAACCTGACCCTTGGGATTCTTGTTTGGTACCTTGGCCCTCCAGCCACTACTTCGCCAGGTCAACCCAAACCTTATCTTTCTTTGACCCCAGTTAAACCAGTCCCCATGATTTCTCTCGCTGCAACAGTGCCTCAGTCACCTCAACAGGACCCACCTCCTGTTGCAACCGCTTCGGGTAAGAATGGAAAATATCACAGGGAGGCATCAAAAGACAAGGCTTCCCCAACAAACCATGCCCCTCCTCGACCTCCAAAGCATACCATCCAATGTGCTTTGTGTGATGTTTTCGGCTGTGCCACCCATACCTGTCCTGAACTGCCTCATCTCAAGCCCATGGTTAACTTCGCGTTCCCTGAGTACATGGTCCCGGAAGCCTCTGTTCCTTCCACGAATGCGGCCAAGAACCCCAAGACTATTCACACCAACCACCCTTGTGCTTTGTGTGATATCCATGGCCATTACACCCACCTTTTTCCGCACCTCGACGACTTCTTCTCCTCTCTAGCCGCGGTCCGCCAATTTGGGGGCAAGCGCAACGAGTCCACCTATCCCCTCTTTGCGTGTTTTCCTTCGGAAGCACTACCAGAAATGACTTCTCCCATTGAAATTCCCCCTCCTGATGTCATGATGATGGAGCCTTCGTCCACCATTTTCTACTTATCATCATCCATGAGACCCTCGGGGAACATTCCCTCTGAATCCTCCCCTGTTGTTTCGCTTGACCTTCCTCCCGTGATCACCTTGGGCTCAACATCGGTAGATCCTTTATCTGCCTACTCTTCGGTCACCCCTTGTGACGATTCACACATGTGAACCTCTCTTCTCATGATGATGAGTTCGGTAGCTTCGCTGCGTCAAGTGGTATTTCTTCCACCAGTCACCCCATCTTCTATCATGATGATGACATTATGGAAGGAATCATCTCCCCTGACTTTATCTATTCCCCCTTACATCGAACCCATGCGTTCACACCACATGCACCTTGTGGCCATTCCATTGAAACCCAATGTTTGAGTACGAGGGAACCCATATTTGAGAGACCAAGAGAAGCAATTCTCCACAACTCTCCTAGTGTATCTGGCCATGCCGATTTTAGTACCATTATTCTTCCACATTTCGAAGAACCTCTAGAGTCCCATATCACTTTAGATCACTCTAGGGATGATACCCCTTATCGTTCCTTCCTCTTCTCTTAGCAACCTAGTCTGTTCGACTTTGTTGTTGACCAACCTATAGGTTTTCTAAGAGAACATCAACTCATTATCTCCAAATCCTCTGTTTGGGATAGTGGCACCAGGTATGCCAACCCAGAAACTTAAATTCCATTTGCTTCATATATGCAGTAATAAAAGAGATTGGTAATCCTCCATTTCCTTTCTCAAACTGCATAACCATAACAAAAATAAATGGCGCACCGTCTCCTTAAAATGTGTTTAAATTCCCCTTCTTTCTACATACATTTCGGCATGACCACAACATGCTTGGGGGCACCTATGCCCCCCAACCATAAAAATCCCAGATCTCAGCCAAATATAGCACTAAAACCCCCTTTGTCTGACAGGTCGCACTTTTCAGGTCATTTCCTAGGATAGGTCGCAGTTTTCTGCCCAGTACCTGCCACCCAGGTCGCAGAACAGAACGCAAAAAGTGCGACCTGGCCTGTTCGTGAGCTCTGGGTACCTTTTAGTTTTTATTACCTTGATACTTCACCAAGACACATTTTTTCCACGAAGAATCTATTCACATCTCCTACAAATCGAATTTCTTCACTTACAATACTTGTACTGGGGGCACCACTTTGTCTCCTTACCTGTCTTTGTTCATTTTCATCATGAGATACCCTATTATACTCATGTTTTTTATGGTTCCCCATTGGACCTTTACTGTATGGAAGCACCCTTGAGTCGCCCTTGTTTAGAGCATCCGAGTCAAGTCATCAATCACATCATAGAGTCTATTCCAAGCCCCTTTGCACCCCATTATACTCCTCCATCCTTTCTTCCTAGATCCCTCTCTCGTGTTGCACATTATGGCCTTCAGTACTCTTGTCCCTTATCCCTCATGATATTGTGTCCATTGTTTCCAAGCCATTCATGCCCTTTATGCTCTAACAAGGGAAGTCATCCAAACACTCCTTCATATCCCCCATTCCATCATCATCTTTAGTGTCTATCTGTTCGTTGCTCTACTACTTTCCATCATGCCTTCGTCGGGGTCCTCTTATTGCCTCACTTATGGCGGACCTACTTCTATCGACATCAGATCATTTCTTCCAGAAGCCAGGTCTAGGGGACAGTGTACCTTGGTTCGATCTCTTATCAGCATGATCGTGAACTCTACACTTGATGGTCCAGTGATGCAGCAGCATCTATTGGTGATTCCCGAGCATGTGTGAGATGTCTCAACCCTCATGAGGGGGTGGCCCTGCAGGTAACCCCCCACATGCCCGTATGACTTCATTTCCGCCCTTGATGCAGCTCCTCCCATTTGATGATATAAACCTCAACCGCTTGTGGCGCCTCTTCGATTTGCACGTATCCTTTAGATGTTGCGAGCCCTTCCCTGCATGTAGGGGGCATTTGGGTGTATTTGTATCTCATGTACTACCATATTATTGTATAAGTCCTGACGATTATTCCAGGCATCGCATGTATGTGGTATCCCTCAGATTATTTTATCTGGCTCATGTTTAGGCCAGCACATGCTTCATTATTGCATTCCGTGGTTTTTCGGGCACCTTATTCTTTGTACTTATTGCATTCCATGGTTTTCCGGGTGCCTTATTCTTTGTACTTTGTCTCGGCTGGCATAGGTATGCCTCCCTCACCACCTTTAGCATAGGTACCACTTCATAAAGTAGAGACTTGTTGCACCTGTAAGTCTCATCTCCTCAGGGTTTAGTCCTTTAGCACATCAGACAACAGTACACTTCTCTTTGTCACTTCCCTTTTGATATCTAGTGATTGAGTTCTTACAACGTACTTTGGTCATACGATTTTCTCCTAACGCTCATACATTGGGGGGCAATCTGTTACACCATTTTTTTGGTCATCTAACCTATTATTATTATATGAACCCAAGTACACCATGTAAGACCAATTTTACCCTAAGTAAAATTTCTTTCACCATATAAAATAACTTATTTGGTCATATTTAACCCAAAACAAGGGAATTAATTAAATAAATCCTTATTTATTTAATTATTTCCTAAGAACAAGTTATTTAAATCATTATTTAAATAATATTCTTAGTTAAATTTGACTAAATCATCCATAAATAATTAAATAAACCATTATTTATTTGATTATATTCCCATCATTCCCCTAAAATGATAAATAAATCATTTATTTATTTATTATTTATAAATAAAGGAATTTACCCAAGTCAAGAATCCTTTTCCCTCCAACAAATATAATAAAATATTCCTAAAAGGTGCTTCTAGAATTTGTTTAATAATATTTTATTCATGCACCGAGTTCTCGACCGCCCGAATATTTTGTTATAAATAGGGGGGTTTTCCCCATTCATTAACCACCTTCATTGCATTAGATCACTCTGGATCTTCTCTTGGTCACCATTTTCCATTTTGCTTTGTGAACTCCGATTGAGTTCTATGTTTGCTTTTCCACATTCATAAGAGAGAGAAATGCTAGATATGAAACACTGAGGACTTCCAAAAACCCATCCCACTGAGGAGAACCGGAAAACACCTTTCTTGTTTTCCTCTCAGGAGCCCCATTCTTTAATATAATACAAAATTCTTTTATATACATTCTTCGTGTCTTGTCCATTGGATCTATGGAGCTATGTTATATTTTATTTGCTTAATGTCTTTTTATGCTTAGATCTGAATTTTTGCCGCAAACATAAAGATATTTTGCAGCCATAATTGATATTAGGGCTATTTGTTATGCGTATCTAAAGTGATATTTTACGACGAAAGAATCATACTAACACTTCCCCTTCTATCCATTAATAAAGATTGTTTCTTATTTTCCCACATATGTATCTGTATAAGGTTCTATCTTTCATATTATGGATTGTTAGATGATGTATACGTTTCATGTTTCATTGATTTAGCTGATTAAGGTAAATAGTCATCTGTATATTGAAATCTCTTTGTTTTTTAGTGTTTATAATTACAGGAACTAGTCAGGCGATCAAATTTGTATTGGAAGCTACAACAAAGAGATTGCATTATACATATGACTATTTAACTTAATATTTCTGTGTGTCTATTTACTCTTAGGAAAAGTGTCTACAAATTATTTGATATGTTGTTCTAAATGCATAACACCACATTTAGGGAATGTGTTTTTATCTATAATTCATAATTCTACATAACGAATTGGTGACTCTGTTGGGGAGTTTACCTTCATCCTTGGTGTTTTTTCCTCTACTTATCCACCCAGTAGCATATCCTCTCTATTATTAGGATTTTGAAACAAATAATTGCATTCGAAGTGTGTTTAGTATCTTTAATTTTGTTCTCTTCCGCGCCCAACGCATTGTTGGTCAAGACACAATGTTTTGCATAGCACTGTCTCCCGCTCAAGGGTGCTTTGGAACGCACTGTCTCCCTTTAGAGACTGCATTGCCCCCTAAGCCAACCAAATTCACTTTGAATTTGTCATTTCCATCACTTTCAGCCTTTTTTTTGTTTTTTTTTCAACTCTCTGATGCCTCATAAAGACCAGTGAATTTTCTTTAATATTCCTCCTTTGAAAAGTAAGTTTGTTCAATGTCTCTTTAAGTGTTTATCTTTATCATTGAAAAATCAAATTCAAAGTATTTTTATTTTTTCATTAGATCCATTTGTTTTCCTAAAGGAAATTGTCGTTAAATTCTTCGTTTCTCGTAGGAAGAATTGTAGTTCCATTCGTCATTTTTCCTAAAAGAGAAATTGTTGTTAAATTCATCATTTCTCAAAGAGCAACACATTTGTTTTTGTTGATTTTACGCATATAGTTTCCTTTTTGCATTCACATTAAGGAGACTGAAAAGGAAAACCTACATTTTCATATAGTGGATTTTGTGTTTTGCATAGGAAAAAATTTGGAAAGCTGCATATTAGTTTGTGCTCTTTGTTGTTTGCTCTCAACACTGATTGCTCTTTCCCTTTAGTAGCTAATATTTTCATTGAAAAAGCTAAAATTGAAAATTTTTCTTATCATTTTAGTTTGAATTTTAGGAATTTCCATCAAATCATCGCAATGAACCTTGAAAGGAAAATTGATAACAAGATCAACTTAAAATTTACATCAATTTACCTAAAAAATAATTGGAACCATAACGATAACATTTAGAAAGTCTATGCTAGAGATGTGTTGTAGCGTTGTAAAAAATAGCAGCCATTAGTAATTGTCTATGATAAATTATGAGTGTGATACCTCACTCCACGTACATAAGTATCTTGTAGCTTGTCCACGTACCTTTGGGTATATCAAGTAGTTTTATACTACGAAAAGTATAAAGGGGTTATCTCACTGTGTGGTTTCACATTAGACAATGCTAATACAGACTTGGGCCTCCATGTACCTTCAGGAATATTTGGGAGGAAAAATTTATTTTTTTATCCATCCATTGTGAACTGAGTCGGCTGCCTTGTAAATTTTGATACACCGAACACAGCATTCGAGGATATTGCCTACCCGTACTTCTTGGTTTGCCAGGAGGTATTCTGCAGTTCATAGTTTCTTGGTAAAACTTTTTCCTAGCATTACCATTTTATTTTTTTTATTGTTTTTGTTAATAAAATAAATCAGTAATCGTGGAAGACGAGAATCCCTTTCCCTGTCATTCGTGTAGACTTTCATTGAAACCACCTTTACCACTGAAAGTCACTTCTAGTCGGCAAAGGTGAAATTTCTCTACCGAAACCAATCCCATTAGTACATCCCATCTTCCCATATAAAAAAGTCGACACAATTGTTTTCTACAAATCCGGGTTTTTCTACTATTGTTGAGATGGAGTCCTCACAGCTACCCATGGTCACGATCCATCCAGTCAGTAAGACCATACCTCCCGAACCTAACGTTGTTCAACTGGAATTTGATCCAGATCCTATCTCTTTTTTGTCCGAACATATGGATCCCGAAGTCGAATGTCTGAAACCTGTTCCTGTACCGGTCGCCCCAAAATCCTTTGTAGCCATTGAGTCTCCCATATCGTGCAGTAGACCACTTGAAATATACTTTGGGCCTGATGGTGAAATACTTCCACCTAGTTCAATTTCGATTGAAGAAATCCCGCAAGATGAAACACCTTTAACTCCAACCCATTTTGGGGAGGATATTTACTTGTAAGAGTCTTTTCCTCAATCAACACCCTCTACTTTTTTTGATCCTATACATATTCAAATTCCCATTGATTCAAAAGGGTATAGATCTGGTCAAGTAACCATGCCTGAATCAACATATTTGGTTGGACCATCTGTTCCGATTGTGTCAGAACCTGCTCTCACTACCTCGTTGATGTTCACAAATTCACCAGAGTCATATTTACATAGTTTCCCTATGCTCCCATCAGGATATAAATCTTTATCTAGAATTTTCTCTAGTGCATATTCAAACCCATTGACTTCACAAATGTCATTTTCTGGTATTCTAACTAGTAAACCTATACTAAGTACTGAAAGGACTGATCCTTTACATACATAATTAGGGAAATATCAAGCTGGTCCATCTAGTTCTATTCCATCCAGTACCATCTCAACTGGACTTCCTTCATTTGGATAAAAATATTTTTCATCTTATTATACTCCTCATGTTGGGGGGCAACCTATGGTCACCCATTTTGAAAGTACTCCATCGTTTTTTGTTTAACCTAATGTCGAAATGAATTTTTTTCAATGACATCCCACTCTGCCTATCCAATCACAAGCGGTTGTAGACTTGTATCAACCGGTTCAACCTATTTCACCCACATCAATTCCAGTTAGGTTGGTCCTTCAACTCAATACCCTCATGTATTAGGTCCTTAGACTCCAAATCCTTCGGCTAATTTACAACAAAAATCTGTACCCGAAATCATTTATTCACAAGTTGGATTACCATATTATGGGATGTCATAGCCACAACCCATTTATACATGTCCTCAACTGAATCCAAGTTATCATAATTTGGGTTATAACATTGGTGGATGGACCCCTTGGCAGCCACAGGCACAAATGCCACAATATTCATTTCAACAAGTATCGTACCCAGGTTTTGGTCAACAAAATCCTCAAGTGTTTACCTATCAAAAAAATCCCTATCTAGGTTACCAGCAACAAATTCCTTATGTTAGCACTCAAAGGCCTGTTTCCCAAGAAATTCCATCATACCCTAGCTATGCTCAACCTAACCTCAATCGACAGTTGCCCTTTGTTGCAACTTTAGAGTTACCCGATTCAAATCGGCTCACCAATGATCCAATCAACTCTGGTCCTTAGTGGCCGGTGATACCTCATAAATTACACTCAGATATTCCTAAGTTCAATGGAAACCTTGGGGAAGACTTGTCGACTCATGTTATGACTTATCACTTTTGGTGTTCATCAAACTACCTGAATGACGACTCTGTTCAATTACGTCTTTTCCAACGTACACTCACTGGTCCGACTGCAAAATGGTACATTGAGTTACCTAGAGCTTCTTTCGATAATTTCACTGCCCTAGCTACTATATTTTTGACTCACTTCCAATTACCCATACGATATGAAACTAGGACGAAAATATTGACTAATTTTAAACAGACTAATGCTACTCCCATTTCTGATCATATTCATGAGTGGTGTCGTTGTCGTAGAATGGTTAAGACATTTGTTCTCGATAAACTCCTTGTTGTGTGGTTCATTAAGTCCCTGTTACCATATATAATTGAGAATGTGGCTAAGGGTGGTGTCATCACTGAAGAGTAGGTCATTGCTCGTACCCAATATTTAGATGATTTATACTCCTATGGCATGCTCTACAAGAAAATCCCTAACATGCAGCGATCTAATTTTACTGTTCCTCCTCCATCCAAGGACTCTTATGCCAGAGACGGTATGATTGGTACTACAAGCACACATCATACTGCTGCATCTGATCTTGTGCCTTCTTCCAAAATCAATGCCATGTCATTTGACAAAGGAAAAAGTGACAAGCAACCTAGAAGTAAGAAAAAAGGGAAATCAAAGAAAAAGCAAACTTCTAACCCACAGGAAAGAACATCTGGAAATAGGAAACCTCATTATCCATGCATAATTTGTAATTAGGAACACTTTTTTCAGGATTTTCTCACCATGTTTAAGTCTCAAAAATGGTTAAGACTTCACATGCATCAGTTGTGTTAACAGATCTGTTTCTGAATCCAGACACAAATTTGGTTGCTACAGATCCAACTTATAGTTCCCAAATGCTTATTCTATTTATCACAAAGCCATCAACATATATTTTGGTGTCAAAACGTAAGGAATAAACTACTGAAAGAAAGAGAGGGTTTATGACACCAAACTAGATCCAACAGTGATGAAAACTGTCCACAGAATCAATCGTAATGAATGACTGAAGTTCGAGGGAAAAAACAGGTTCAGAGCTCCAAAATGAAAATGGTAGCTTTCAAATGGTAAAAATGAATAGTAAAACTCATTTAATTAGTCATTTTATTATTTGAAAATCATATTTATTTATATGGCTATGGTTTTATTCTATTTTTATCATGAAATAGGTAGTTTTAATCCATTAGGTGATGTTTTGAATAGGTTTTACAACTGATGAATAGATTAGCCATGCATATTTATTTCAAGAATGATTTGACCACAAATCATACTTTTATCCTTATTTTTTGAGCTTTGTTAAAAATTAAAAAGGACTTGAAGCACTTTTACCTCTTTGTCGAGCTTCGATAATAGCGAAACAGGAACCCTTGGAGTCTTCTTTTAGCTCTTTTCATACTCTGATAATGTGAAAATATTGTAGAGAATTTTTCTTTTTGAGCTCGTAAAAGTAAATGAATTGGTATCTACTCAGTATAAGTTTAACCCTTTTCCAGACTGAGATAGATTATTTACGAAAAATGAATATGTTAGTCAAACATGGCTAGGAGGTTCTCTCGGATATTATTTTACACTTTTTCAAATTTGAGTGACAACTTTACAAAAAATTACTTGTGGAGTTTTCTTTCGTCCTCTTTTTCAAACTCCCTAAATATGAAAAAGGATTAGGCTTTCACTATCGTTAGGCTGGTTAAAACATAAAATATCAATGGGCTTGTCGATCATGGCAAGAATCGAGTTTCATTCATCGCAAGACTTGTTAAATTATTAAATAGTGATATATTATTCGCTCAAAGGGTTGAATTGCAAATAAAACATATGTTATCCTCCTCAAGCTTATTAAAAAGAAAAGAGGTATTGGTCGAAAAATGACCGAGGAAAATTTGGGAAAGTGAATAGAAATTTTTATGGTAGCAAGTCGCTCTTGAACATGACACTTCAATCCATCACCATGACTATTTCGGTTGGGTAATCTTCTTGATGGTTAATTCCTACCTATGGCTCATCATACCTTCACTTCGGTTTGGGTCAATGCTACCAACTCATCTCAGTGTCGCCAATATTTTCAAGAGAAGTCATCCAGTGAATACTCATCCTTCTGCAATACTCATAAACCTTCGTTCTCATGACAGTCATCCTTGAACATTTCTATACCAAGTCACATTTTGTCTCCGAAATCATTAACTCCCATTTCGCAATAAAGTGGCTTCCTATCGATGTCAAATCATCATCTAGGAAGTTTACTTAGAAACATCATATTCCCGTACCTTGAGGCTTGTTACAACGACAATATCCTTGCTTCCAGACTTTTGACAGAAATATTTTGTTTGGCATTCGACATCAAATCATCTATTTACGCCTTACGAAATGTATTGTAGTACCTTGACGTCCATTGAAATCAATGGTGGTTCTCACGCATTTGTCAACAACTCACACCATTGGCTGGTAATCAAACGATGTCTTTTAATTTTCGACTAAAAATCATATATTCGCATGGCTAGAATTGTACCCGAACGATCAAGTGAACAAGATTAGAATACCCCAGACCTAGTTTCAGCCATCCGGGCTTCAATTTTAGGATTTTTGTACACATCATTTGTATGGTGACCTTACATACAAATCTTCATATGAACATGGGTCTATATCTGTAGGCATGTTTGTATTGGGCAACATTCCAATGTAGACAATTTTCTGCACTAGGTACATATTATTAGATATTTTATGTGTTGAGCATGGGAATGTCTTCCCTCTCCAATTTGGGATCAAGAGGATATATCATGATGTAATGTATTGTATGATTGATGCAGGTTGCCACTCCGCTTGAGTTCCAGCCCATCGCAGTGTAAGGCATCTAATTCAAAAAATATTGTTATTATTATTCTGACTTTATGCTTTAGGGGGGAATTCGTTATAGGTCAATTTAGGCACCATTCCAAATGACCTAGTTAAACTTGACATCATCCCTAGAACCAATGAAATAGGGTCTATCATCCCATATCATTTCAGTTGCTACATGCCCTAAGACAAAGAACAAGAACAAATCATTTGTGACCTCCATTGCAAGGTTTACAAGATTTGAAGTACATGTTATATCACCTATGAGCTCACCAAGGCAGCCTCTCAAGGGACTAACTGCTTTGAATATGTAGTTACCTCCATTTAAGGGTGCTTTGCAAAGCACTTCCCGATATTCAACGGTGCGTTGGTCATTTGGGAGCGAAATTCTCATTGTTCTGGAATCTCCACATGGCCAGTGCCTTCTAGAAAAGTCCATATGTGCCAAAATTTTAATCCATGTGTTCATTCAACACCTTTGAGCTTAGGAACATGTCTTTCCTATTATTAGAAATTCATTGATTGTGAAACTACCGTTAGCTGATCTATAAATTGAGCACAAATCCTAGTGCTTGAAAAGGAATAAATTTGGTAGAGAAATGTTGTTGAATTCTCAATTGAGTGTTTGATTTGAGTGATATACTGCTGGAGATATGTTCATTGTGAATAGGCTAGGATGATGCTGGAGTTGGTGACATCAAATCAAGCGGTAGTTGTAACCTCCCCTTCTATCCATTAATAAAGAGTGCTGCTCATTTTCCCACATATGTATCTATATAAGCTTCTAGATTTCATATTATGGATTCTTAGTTGATGTATATGTTTCATGTTTCATTGATTTAACTGATTAAGGTAAATAATCATATGTATATTGCAATCTCTTTGTTTTTTAGTGTTTATACTTGCATGAACTAGTCTGGCAGTCAAATTTGGATTGGAAGCTACAACAAGAGGGACAAAAGGAGAATAGGAAGCACTTGGACTCCAAGTAAGTTTCTCCATATTTTTTTTGTGTCTATTTACACTTAGGAAAAGTGTTTGCAAATTCTTTGATCTGTTGTTCTAAATGCATAGCACCACATTTAGGGAATGTGTTTTATCCGTAATTCATAATTCTGCATAACACATAGGTCAACTAAAAAAAATATTGGGAGAAATGTATCATTGCAATCAACAAAGCGATATTTTGCAGATCATAGGAAGTTGATCATATAATGTGATATGGATTATTCCATAAATATTCTATCTCAGTTGTGGACACCTATCAGTACATACTATGCAACTGATTAGCACTACAAAACAAGGGTTGGTTTTGGAAATTTTGCAAACTGCACGTCCCTTAGAAAATAATCTCATATACTTAGCTAGTTTGGAAAGAAAAAACATTAACATTGGAAAGATTTAAAAAGAGAGGCATAAATGAACTAGGATGGTGCACTCTATGTAAGCTTTCTACTGAGACGAATTTGCACCTTCTACCAAAGTTCCTGATTTTTTCTTAGGTATGGTTCCAGATCTCTAAATACTTAAATTCCCCTCTTAATAATCATACATCTATTGAAACATGCTTGCTTTGGTGGAGTGGGAGAAGTTTACAGTAGTAATATATTCCTTTTTTTGTATTTTGGAAAATATGGAGAGTCAAGAATGCTATTATATTTGAAAATATGCCACTTAACACACAAGGAATAGTCTCCAACATTGTGACATGGACGGATAATCAGGAGAAAAAAGTATTAAGGTGAAATAAAATCCACCTGCCCAACATCTCTTTCCCAATAGGCTATTTCGAAAGTGCAGCATAAGCATGTGCATGTGGATGTGAAGCATGGATGATATTAAGCCACAGGAAGCATTGCAAGATTTTGTGGTCTAGTGGAAATGGTACAAACATGAGAGAACTTTTTTTAGCTTTGTGGGGACTTATGTTGTTTTCAAAACACATAAATCTGAATATTATTAACATATACGGGTATTCTAAGGCTCTCATTGATGGTATGATTTGAACTTATACTCTTTCCCCTCCATTCCTTGAGGGCTGGCTAAAACATTTAAAAAATTTAATGAAATCCTTTGAGGACATTTACTTCGAAAAGATTCTCAGAGAAAAAAGTATGGTTGTTGATTTTTTTTCAAATAAGGGGCTCACTAAAACTATAGGTCGATGCACTAACACTTCCTGGAAAACAATACTCTGAGTGTGGCAGGAAACATATTACTCCCATGGAATTGCTCTGGTCTCTTTCACTTTTTGATACTTTTGATTATTATGCTAATTATCTTGGACCTCATATGATCTTAATACTATATACATTTTGGATACTCCTATATGGTACATATCACTTGGCTATGGGGTTTGTTTACTCCATCTATATTGCTTATTCCCACTCATGATTTTAGACTAGGTCTTTTATCCATACTTTCGAGGAACTGAAACTACTTGACGTCTTAAAATTATGAATATTGTATTGGTACATAATATAAACCAGTTGTTTTTTTATTCCGAGAAAAAAAAGGCAATAATACTAAGTCATTAATGGTAATGAAAAAGTAAAATTAATAATAATTCATTATTCTTTTCATTATATATATATAATGATTATTATAAATATAATTTATAATTATTATATAAATTAGGTTTTAGGAGGATTGATGTCAGGGAAAGTGTCTAAATTCCAGAAAGAGTCTAGAATGTTAGGTTGTTATGAAGTTTAGGATGAGTTGGTGTTTTGGATGGTGCGACCTTTTTAGGTAGTGCCAAGTGTTAAGTTGAGGTGTTAGTTGTTTTGTAGATTAGTTAAGTGGGCCAATCAGCAATTGTAAATATTGTAGAGTTAGGAATCTGGTAGTTGTAGTATTTTCCATAGCCAATAATATTGTATAGAAGTGTGTATAGGATACAAGGAGAATCTCCTAGTTCCTTGTGAGGAACAACTCAAACAGGAAGTTAGTAAGAATTCATGTATATATTTTTTTATTAAGGAATGATTATGAGTTTCGAATCTCCTCCGTGTACTTGTGTTTGATTTCTTCATGTAATATCTCTATAGATATGATTCTACTAATTTGGAACTTATTTGGAGAGTCATTAAATCATCTTCACATTGTATATTCCGAAAATAATTTTAAAGGGAGACATTATGTGTTTGTGGGTTCTCGTGCAACCCCTACATATAGACTTTATCTAACAAAAAAAGGTGAGATCAACAAAAAGGATTATGTAGTTAACTTTTTATTATTTTTGTGTTGTTTATGTGAAGGGGAATAAAGTCCATTCTATTGAAACTTCATCATGCTATGTGTATGACTATGGTATCAAGTCAAAAGTAAAGGGACCATGTAACTCTTGGGAAGGAATGTGGTGTCAAGAAGTCGCGATATCTCAAAGGAGTGGCATGTGATAAGAAGTTGAATCATGGTGAGGCTAGGGAAAATATATATCTCGTTTTTGTTGCATTGGAGAGAAGAATAATGGTGGAAATTGGCTCAGAAGAAAATGTGTTGGGGAAAATGCACAGGTTCAAAGGTTTTCATTTCGAGGGACTCTGGGAATACTCAAATTGAGGCCCCTGCTAGTTAGTCAACTGTAGTTGGTAGTTAACTTTCCGAGTACTTGGGTTTCTATAAGAAACTAAAACACCACCGACCCACGTGTGGGACCAACTCATTAAAATCAAATTTAGGAAAATCACACTCAACCTCCATTGGGGTAGTCTCACTGAGGTCTAGTCGGTGTAATATTATTTTCATAGAGTCAAGATTGTGCTAAGAAAATCATAGGAAGAGAAGGTCTAACCTTGGACCTCAAGTCAGGGCTAACACCCACCCTTCTTATGATGATAAATATATAATCTCTAGTTTAATTTTTATAAACAAGGGTCTTTTTTTATAGAAAACATAAAGGAGACGATGACTAGGCTTAAGTGTAAATTTCACCAACGAAGAAAGGAGAGTTTGGATTCAATAAAATAAAAATTTGATATACCGTTTGGAGAAGGAATAAATAGGCACAAACATGTACACCTGAGGGGTTAGAGTGAAGTTTCTTCAATTAATTTGAATATGGAAGAAAGACCATAAAAAAATGGCGTAGGTTGCATCAAGTGGTATCGAAGTCACAGTAAAGTGACAATAAAGTTGAGATATAGGATATTAGAAAGAGCACAAGATTTTCTCTTTGAAGGAAATAGAGTTAGTTACTTATTGGAGTTGAGAGAAAGGTAATAATTTTTTTTGGTTTTTAACCGACAATATATTAAGTTTTATGAAAGCAATATTGAAATAAAAAATTAAACTAAGGATTTGAGGTTGGATAAAATAACCCCAACAATAAGTATAAATTACAGAAGGAGAAGGAATGGACTGAGAGAGTGGAGAGTTTCATGGTAGAGAATACTGGAGAGTTTCATGGTAGATAATACTTGTAAAATTTCCATCGAAGGAGAAATAGAAACACAAATAATTGAAGAACAATTATTGAAATAGAACATAAGGGATTTGTGAGAAGAGAACATACGAGTAGAGGAGAATATTTCAGTATTAAGAAGGTAAATATGGTCTTTCAGTTTTATTTGATAAGAAATTGGTAGTGACAATTAGAATTAACTATTATAATGTTTTAGAATAAAACCTTTAGTGTTGTCGAAGATTGTGGTAGAAAGACTATGCAACAAAAGGACACAATCTCAAGAATTATAGTTGAGGTTAGAAACGAGAGAAGGTGGAAAAGGGAGTCCTAAAGGAGAAGATAATGAGATAATTTCTCATGAGGTGATGAGAATGTGAAATATCTATAGAGGAGAAAATAGTTCTCAAGAGGAGAGAAGAAAGAGGGACACCAATAGCCCATTGAAGGTGAGGAGTTCAGGTAACAATTAAGGTGAGGCTTGTTAGATAGCTATGTTGTAGCTAATGATGAACATGGAGGAACTCATTTAGATAATGAAGGAGGTGACCATTGCAAGTCATGATGAAGGTTTGAGTAAAAGCCACAATATAGGGGATAAGGATGCCAAGAGAAATGACATGAGGAGGAAATTAAGTAGGGAGGAGTTTGATAAGGATATGGTTGAGTTAAAGACAAGAATTAATCACATAATTAGGCTTCTAAAAGAGTGTGAATAAATTTAGACACAGATGCGGGACATGAGGAAGAAGGTCAGAGTACCTATTGGATTGAAGGATTTTAAGAAGAAATCCCCAAAATCTAGAGAGTTGGTGAAAAGGAGGATGAGGCCTTTGATAAAATCTAGAATAGAGGAAGAAGATTATTAGGAGAATTTTGAGGGACAAAATGCGTCCCTTAACGAAATTATAAAATAATAGTGGAACTAACAAAAAATACTAGATTACATCATCAAATTTTAGAGGGAAAGAAGAAAAACTATTTTTTCAACTTACCTCCTTATGGGTTTACTCGAATTTTGAGCGTGAACACTCATTGGATGTAGAATTGTATTTCTCATACAAGTATTACCAATGTTTCATACTTGTGATGGACCCTGCTACATGAAAAATGAGAAATACATGAAAAAAATGATTACAAACTTGGTTTTTCATGTATTTCTCACTTTTCGTGTAGGAAGGTCCATCGAAAGTATGAAACATGGGTACTCCTTGGATGAAGGAATAAATTTTTCATCCAACAATTACTATGATTCGAAATTGGAGTAAAACCTATACACATTCAGAAAAGAGTTTTATTATTTTATTAGTTTTTAATCTTTTTACTTTTTTACCACAAAAATGGTGAATCGTCCCCCATGGTTGACATCATCATATTGAATCCTATAGGTTCTTAGAAAGTTTAATTTAGTTGTACATTTTTCTTATCAAGCCCATTTTAGACCTCAAAATTTATCTAATGAGTAGCTAAGCCTAAGGAAGGAGAAGTTCATAACCAAAAAATAGGAGTGCCACTCCTTGAAGATAACTAGAGGATACTAGTGGAGAGTCTGATGCACTATGAGAAGAGTCAAAAATAGTAGAAGGAGTTGTTGTTAGAGGAGGATACTAAAGAGACTTTTTTTTTTAAACTAATAAATTGTGTGTGGATGTAGGTCTTGGAGGTAAGAAAGGATGACAACCATTAAGTTTTTTCATAATCAAGGAAGATAAGATTAACTTGTCTCTAAGAGACTGAGACAAAAATGAACATTCAGCGAGTGAAAGGAAGAGAAACAAACCCAAGGTTGTAAAGGAGGATTACATTCCATTTCAACCTACAAAAAATTAAAGATAGTGTATTTATGTTTGGAAAAAAACTCTTGTTAAATGATTATAAAGGTGCATTGACAGGGGGAGAATTTGGATAGGTTGTCCCAGAGGAGGAACAATCGAGATGGATTTACAAAAGTAGGAGAGTGAAGTAAATATGTGGTTTCAAATAGAATGATGTTGAAGCATGAGGAGAGTGTAAAATTTTATTTAATAAGCAACTAAGTATTTTGACCAATAAATGAGAGGGAGATCATATGAGCTAGCTTTCATATTTGCAGAGAATGAGAAACCCTTTAAATTTTTCATAAGAATTGTGGGTAAAGAAAAGAACCAAACAATTTCTATAGAGGAAAGGGACCATGCACCTTTGTCTCATAAAAATCACAAGCATGGAAAGACTGCTTAATATGAGGATGAGAATAAGAAGAAAGCTAGAAAGAGGAGTGAATATAGGAAGAGAAATTGCGATGGTATCTACAATGAAGAGGAAGGGAAACACAGAACTATTTTTCTATCACAATACAAAAAGGAATTTAAATTTATAAACATTTGGTTTGAAAATCCTATGATTAAAGAAAAATTTGTGAAGACTACAACTAAGAAATTAGTGGAGGCTAAAGTGTTTAAGGCATCAAAATATTTGCATGGTAAAATGATTGTTGAGAGGATGATTGCAAAAGAAGGGGAATATCAATATATATTGTCAGGAGAGGAAGAGGAGTAGAGGCCTCATACTATTGTGTCTCGTGAAAAATTATTTCATTTTCAAGCAGAGAATATGGGACCAGAACTTATTCTAGAAAATGACTATTATTTTGCAATGGTATACATTGTTGGGGCCAAAATAGGAAGAAATATTTTTGTTAAAAATCTTTCAAAATATGTAAGATGGAAATATACTATGCACAAATTATCCATGGGAAGGTATATCAAATTTTTACAATAAACTAGAGAATGAAGCCATGTATTCATTAGGGACATTCATGAGGGAGACTGGTGAAAACATTCTGAGCCAACAAAGAAAAACTATATCTAGTAGCAAGAAAGAAGAGTGAACATGGAATTTAAGGAAAGTGTCAACAATAATGTACAATCATAAAGGGAAGAAAAACCAACAACAAGGTGCAGTAGAGTATGTAAAAGCAATTCAGACAATGTGGAATCAAGCTTGGGATCCTGGTAGACTGAAGTTAAGACTGGAATAGTTTCATAATCGGGCATATGGACAACAACAACACTTTGTTTTGGATCTTGGAGGACTCAACACATTTTACCAAGATGTAAAAAAAATTCCATATGTAGGAGCATCAAATCTGGGGATACTATTTTATTTTAGGACCATAGGGGTCATGTAAATTCTAAAATATTTTTTTTTTTACCTGAATTCTATTTTTGTATAAATTAGGAATTACAACGATTGGTCTAAGTCCAAGTATCTAAATTCTAGAAAGAGATTATAATATTAGGTTGTTAGGATATTTATGATGAGTTGGTGTTTTGGCTATTAGGACCTTTGCAAATAGTTCCAAGTGTTAAGCTAAAGTTTCCTTTGTTTTGGTGATAAGACAAGTGGGACTTCGTTAATGTAGCAAGCATAGAGTCAGGAAATTGGTAGCTTTAAAATGCTAGATAGATGTTCCATTTTCACAGTCAACTTGATTTTTTTCCCAATCAAATAATATTGTATAGAAATTGGTGTAAAATATTAGGGAGAAGCTCCTTTTCCATTACGAGAAGAAATTGATAAGGTGGTCAGTAAACCTTCATGTACACATTTTCTAATTAAAGAATGATTTATGAATTTGGAATCTCCCCTGCACCTGTGTGTAGTTTCTTTGCTTAGTCTCTTTGTGGATATGATTTCGTTGATTTGGAACTTAGTAGGAGATCCATTGAATTATCTTGGAATTATATAATATTGAAGGAAATATAAAGGGAGTATGTGTGCATTTGTAGGTTCTTGTGCAGCCCAAGCATACAATAGTTATATAACTAACAAAGCAAGATTGACCAAAGACTTCTGTAATAATCATTTTATGATATTTGGGTTGACTATGTGAAGGGAAATGGATTCCACACTACTTAAACTATGAAGGGAAATGGAGTCTAGGCTACTAAAACTACGTCATGCTATGCATATGACTAATGGTACCCACTATGAATTAAAGGGACCATGTAACTCTCGGGATAGATTGTGGCGTCAAGAGGCAGATAGATCTAGAAGAAGTGGTGTGCAACAAGGTGAATCACAATGAGGCCGGGGAATCTCCATATTTATTTTTCGTTTCATCTCAGGGAATAATAATGGCGGCAAGAAAATATATTGGGAAAACGTGCAGAATTTAAGTCTCCAATTCGAGGAACTCTTAGAAGACTCAAATAAAAACCCTCGCCCCTCATACTTAGGCTACAATTGGCAATAGTAGGCTTTGTGAGCACCCAATTTTATATAAGAAAATAAAATACAGTCGAGAGAAGGAATAAATTGGTGCAAAAACATGGACCTTGAGCAGTTAGAGTAGGTAGTTGAAAGATAATGGATAATCCTTAATTAGTAAGAGTTGGTTCATAACACCTTACGATAGGAATTAGTTTCTATTTCTTAGGGTATGGTTCTAAATTCCTTACATCTATGTATGTTATATAATGGTTGATTTGTATTGAGAATGTAGAAATTTTTGCAGAGCCAGACTCTCCTGGTTCACACTCTCTTTTGTAGAGTGTTACACAGCAATTTGTCACCGTCCCTACAATCGCGATCCCGCACATTGGAGGGCTCATTCCGTGACCTATGGATAGAGTTAAGGCTTGAAAATACTTTCATTGCATCCTTCTGAAGATGAGCTTTAATTACCCTGAAGACATCTCCCTGCAAAAAACCCTAAAAATAGCTCTTTTTCCATTGGTGCGGTTCCATAGTTCATCCCTCGCGCCAAGAGGGAAATCCTCTAAGAGGGCGCGCCAGTTGGCGCTCTATCATAGAGCTGCACCCGCGCTAACCATATTAAGAGGTTTTTTTTTTAAATAAAAGGCGGAAGTTTCATCCTAACAAATTACTGGGCTGATTTCTATCTTGAGTTGGGAGGTTTGGCTACGGATTTCCATAGAGAGGAAGTGGTTTGCCACCTCTCATGGAAGCTTCCTTGATGATAGGGCCAATCCCATAATTATAGGGATCCCAACTCCCCTTCCTCCTTCTATAAAAGCTTGCCCATTTCCATTTGCAAGCTAGTTCCAAAGAGTGGTAAAATTCCTAAGTTCCCAAGAGCTTTCATGCTGCAAAAGCCTTCTTGATTCCCTAAGGCCAAATCCAAGCAAGGAGACTATTTCCAAGTATCCGGAGAGAGAGGCTTGTCCCATCCCTGACAGGCTTTATCGAGGCATGTTGTGCTGACGACCCGCTAAAGGAGAGTGCTGCGTCGAAGCTATGGTTGTATTCTTCTTTTGACTCTTTAATTATAAGCGATTGTCGGTTATGGTTCCACACTTGTTCTTGATCATGTTCATGAGTTATATCCTCTTCGACTAATATATAGTTGTATGTACTGGATTTTATGCTTGCGTTTGTGTTGTTTCTTGCATGTGCAGGTGTTCGATCACGGAGATCATGAGGGCTGTGATCTGCCAGGGCGAAGGAACGGGAGCACCACCTCTTCTACAAACGACATTGTTGGATTCCAGGTAAGCCTTCCTCACAAGTTGGTTTATTTACAATTAGGAACCTGCACTGTAATGTGTTTGATTGTTGCTAGACCCGATCTGGGCTAGTAGGGATCACCTCTGTCCGTAGAGGAGATTTACCTCCTCAAAAATTTGGCGACTTCGCTGGGGATTCAGCTTGTTGTTTGATTTGTAAACTATAGACGGAGTCTGAAGCATAGCCAGATAGCCTTAGAAAGTTCGCTTTTGCTCTGCATTAGCGGAGTAGATCAACGCTGCTTCAGTTGATCTCCAGTTTGGTTTACGGACTGAACAACTTGGAGTTTTGTCTTCTCTTTCTGGTTAACTTCTTGGTCTTGCTTGCTTGGTCAACTCTTTGGACTGGATTTTCTTGTTTGTTTGGCTTTGTTTTAGCCTTGTTTTCACTTGTTTGTGTTTGAGATTTCTTGTTTTTTATTTCTTCCATAGTAAACTTGGCTGGCGTGCTTTTTAGCGTAGCAGTCGCGCCCATTGGCGCAGGTTGCCTGTGTATAGCCCGCGCCATTGCCTTTCTGGCGCTAATTTAAAGCTCACAGTCGCGCCAATCCTGTGAGCTATTAGGGTTTGCTGTGTTTCAAGCTTTCTGGGGCTGACTTGTGATTTTGATCTTGTTTTTTCGGCTGTTTGAGTGCACTGGAGCCTGGTTTGGCTGGTTGGAACCTCCTTCCTTTGGTTTTTTGCCTATTTCTTTCGATTTTGCATACGAACCCTAGGGCATCTAGGTGCCTTTGTGAGTCGAGCCTCCCTTGGGAGTTTTTGGTTTTCGTTCGTTCAGTCGGCTGTGTGATTGCTTCCTTGCATTCGTTTGACAGTTGTCTCTCATATTATTGTGTTTTTTGAGTGACTGATTTCGTTTTCATTCAAATTTCGCCTTGCTTCGTTTTGGGCCTAGATCACACAGCTCATTGGTGTCTTTGGGACTTTTCTTGGTTTTGAGAGACTTTTTGTCGATTTGAGATCTGATTTTTTTTTCCATTGAGTGAAATTTGTTGGTTTTGCTCTCTTAATATCATTTATCGAATTTCTTCTTATTTGTTTTTGGTTTTTTTAGTGCATCTAGCTATCAAACATTGAAAATAAAAAATCTCTTTTGCTTTTGGTTGATTAGTACAAATTGAAATATTTCCGATTTTACTAGTATTTAGTGAATTTGAAAGAAAAGTTTTTAGTTTCATTAGTTGCGTTAGAGATATCATTGATTGTCTTCTGATCATTTTGTTTGTGTAAAGAACTCTCAACTCTTCTATAGCTAGTTTTCATCGAACGAAATGATGTACTGTGGCATGTAGTTTTGCATTTAAGAGATTTTTGAGACAGCACATTCGTTAGGGCCTGAAAACTGAAACGTAATTGAAGATCAACTTTAAAATTCACTCAATTTACACTAAGGCAGCATTGAAATCTAACGAAACACATTTAGAGGTCTAGGCTAGAGATGTGTTCCGACGTCTTTAAACCTAGTAGCTATCGTTCGCCTTTCGGCTTTAGACAGCGCTAGTACGGACTTGTGCTCCCCGTACCATCGCGTATATAAAGGGAGACCCCTCTAGGTTTCAATCCTTTATCCACAGGAAGCCGAGTCTGCCGCCCTATACCCGTGATACACTGGACACAACATTCGAGGAGATTGCCTGCACGTACAGAAAGTCCTTGGTTGATTTCTTTTTCATTATTGAAACCAAGGTGTATATTGCAGTTCACGGTTATTTGGTACACCCTTTTGCCTAGTATTCCTGAGCAGTCATTTGATCTTTTCTGACTCCCTAAATTTGAAAGGATCACCAAGCGCTTGTCCTTTCACGCTTGTGTCAAATCTGAAAGAGAGAGAGTCACCTTTTTTACCGTTTCTCGACTCTTAAAACATGAAACGGTGAAGTTTCTTATTTTTCAATATGGTAAAAAATTAATCACCCACGATTACACACCCTGTTAGATTTTTATTGTTGACCATTTGATCATGTGTCTTGACTCTTTTTCAGCCCGTGTGTGTGTCTGATATTTTCTCTTCTCGTTTTTGTCACAGTGGCGGAACCCTTGGTTTCGTCTACTGGTAGTCCTTACACGGATGATTCATCAGAGGTGTCCCAATCCTCTGTTGAACCAAAACAACCCATTGTTTTCGAGTTTCCTGATGGGGGACCGGTTCTTTCTGAGCAACCCTTTGGGGGACCAATTGAGTTCGATTGGCCCTTTTCGGACCCTGTGTCTGAATTGAGATTAGGAGCTGATTTCCTTTCTCTTACATCGGGTTTTCCTTTTATAGATGTTGTTTTTCCTCCTAGTCCTCGCCGTCTATTGTGAGATCTAGCGGCAGGCTCAACCATGAGTGATTCTGGTGGGGAAATCCCAACGTCTGGTGAAGACTATCAGCTCTTCCCACGAATATTGTTTCCGGGAGACAACTCTGAATCAGCTATTATGTCAATGGCTAGTCCCTCATTACCACCGGGGTACAGGTCTTTGGGTCAGATCATTTCCGCTGCTGCCTCTATGGGAGTGTCAGCTCCTTCTCCGAGGCCAGCTACTCCTTCACCGGGGGTGTTTCCTCAGACGCTCGTTACTTCTGTACCCGTTCGGCCCACTGTTTGTGTGGCCGCCTCCACACCCGTTGTCACGGCACCCTCCGCCAGGGCTATGCCATCTTCTGAAGACATTTATCTAGCGACTGCTATACTGGAGAATATCTCTCCGGAGGAGTATCGGTTGTCCCTGCTACAGCCGAACCCCGAGGTTGGACCATCCTCCCAAGATCCCAACCGCTCTTAATTTTCGTACTAGGCACAGGATGGTATGCCCGTGTATGCTTTTCCAAGTCAGTATGATGAGCACGGGGACATTTTACGTCTACCCGCTCCTGAGGCTTACCTCCATGCTCAAGGTTTACCTTATAACCAGGCTCATAACCCGCAAGGGCAACCTTTCCAAGGCCAACCTTAGGGCCAACCTGGCTATCCTTGTGACCCACAAGGGCAGCCCGTGTAGGGCTATCCTGCGGGCCAGCAAGGGCCATCGTACAGTCCGCAAGAACAGTATTACAGCCCTTCCGGTCAACCTGTACAGCCTCAGCCGGGGTACCAACCGGGACCGGTCTATGGTCATGGGGGGAAAATCCAGCCTTCTCAACCAATGCAACCGCAGTATCCTGTTGTTTCTAACGTTGCATATCAGCCAGGACCATCCTATGGTTCTGCTCCAGGTCAAACCGGTTACCAGCAAACACCTGGCCCTATTCCTCCACCAAGCCAACCGGCCCATCCTGTACAACCTGGTGTTCCACCTTCAGGCCAACCGGCCCATCCGGTACAACCTGGGGCTCCTTTACAGCTAGGTCAACCTGCGCAACCAGCGCTGCCTGTTTATCTGGGTCAACCTATTCACTCAGGGTAGTCCGCTCATTCTATTAACCCTTCCCAACAGCCGATTCATTCGATGCCGCAGCCAAATCAACAGCTGCGCCATAGTTATCAAGCTCTGCAGGGTTCCACCTATCAGCAGTCGACTCATCCTCAGGGCGGTTATTATCCTCATGGTCAATCTCAACCGAATTATAACCACCCCAGAGGCTCTCAGTATTATCCTCCTCCACCCAGTTACACTTATACTCAGCAGCCAAATCCAAATGCTGCTTATATAGGGCCGAATCCGAACCAAGGTCAACACTCTGGTTATCAAGCCCCACACACTGGTTACCAGCATCCAAATCAGTCTGTTTCTACAACCTACACCCCCTACGGTCAGAATCCTATGGGACAGAGCCCATGGGGGCAAGGATATTCACAACCATTGTGGAGTACGGGTACCGATCCTCATCCCAGGCCTGGCATGCCTGTTAATCCGCCATTACCGTTCCTGGCCACCTTGGAGTTGCCGGATGTTTCAAAATTGACCAATGATCTGATTTTACATAATCTGTATTGGCCTCCGATTCCTACCAAGATACCAGGTGATTGCCCCAAGTTTGAGGGAAAAGCTGGAGAGGACCTTAGGCGCATGTGATGACGTATCATCTTTGGTGTTCATCTAACTCTTCGGTCGACGATTCGATTCATCTGCGCCTCTTCCAGCGCACTTTAACTGGAGCTGCTACTAAGTGGTACATCGAGTTATCCCGTGGTATCTTCCAAGATTTCAATTCCTTAGCCATGGCTTTTCTCACGCACATTTAGTTACCAGTTCGTTATGAAGCCGAGACGCACCTCCTGACTTCTCTGAAGCAGGATAAAGCCACTCACATTTCTGATCACATTCATCAGTGGCTGCGCCGTCGTAGGCTGATCAAGTTTCATATACCTGATCAGATACTAACTCAGTGGTTCACCACCTCCTTCATGAACAAAATCTCCCAAGATATTGCGATGGGAGCGTGTGTGACGGAGGAACAAGACATTGCGCGTGCCCAATATCTGGATCTTGTATATTCTCAGTCCGGCACGCTTTATGATATCTTGCCTGATGCCCCATGGTCCGGAACCTCTAAGGCTCCACCTACCCCAGCAGTGGATGGTGTCATTGGTTCTGTATCTCAGAATTCGAAGAAATCTTCGAATGGGAAGCAGAAGTCTAATTCTTCCAACAATACTCCTGCTAATCCCACCCCATTAGATTCTGGAAAAACCGTGGAGGTGAGTGCCGTTCAGGCCAATCCTACGGAGAAAGCCTCCAAAGGGAAAAATAAGGGCAAAGGTAAATCCAAATCCGATGCCCCGAGGCCAGAATCCAAATCTCACACTGAGGATGGTTCTCAGCATAAACCGAAGTACCCCTGCCTCAGTTGTGAAGGAGACCATTATACTAAGGATTGTCCACGACGATCCGAAGTTAGTAAACTTCTCAAGGGCTCAAAAGGGACTCTAACAGTTCTTAAAGAGCCATTCCCATCTCAGCAGACCCAGATGGTTGAACAGCCGTCACCATCTGCACCATTTGGGTCTCAAGTTTTCATGATGAAGGTTGCTGCACCTATTTTTGTCGCTACGCGTTCGAAGGATTACAATGAATCGCGGCAGGCACCCGGGAAGGCAGTTGTGGATGGACCGCCTCCCCCACCTGTCTCCGGTTCATTGGAAATCGAGAAGCCTACTCCTGAACATATTGTGAAGCCACCTTCTAAAGGTGTTCTTCGAAGATCTTCTTATAATCCGAATGCTCGTGCCGCTCAACATTATAACATTGTTGAGGATTTGGCATAGGCACATTCTGCTATGTCTGCACTAGAAGTTCTTCAAATTTGTCCTTCGCAACGGAAGGCTTTATTGTCTGCAATCAGTGGCATTGATCCCGCCGATTCGAGTCTTTTCACCTTCGATTTAGAGAATTTCTCCCCCCGACTTCCACATCATATAGCTCTCGTTATTCAAGTTGGGATTAACGGTCTTAACATCCATAGGGCCATTGTTGATGAAGGTACTTCTACCTGCGTCATGTCATCCACTTTCTGGAAGGCCATTGGCTCTCCAGCCCTTGCGTCATCTCCCAATTCCCTCGATGCATTTGATGGTCGGGAATCCAAACCCCTAGGTGTTCTCGAGAGTTTAGCGATCACTTTACAGGAGAAGACTGTCAACGTAGAAGTAGAGGTGGTAGACGCCAGGCTCAACTACAATATACTTCTTGGCCGCAGCTGGACTCATGCCATGCTCTGCGTGTCATCCACCGTCTTTCGACTTCTTAAGTTCCCTCATGAGGGCAAAATCGTCACGGTGGATTAGTTTTCCTTCTTCACCTCCACTTCCGAGAACAACATACCATACGTGGATCAGATTTCGAATCCCCCTGATAGTGTAGGACCCGGTCTCTTCAAGGACCCCATCCTCATGGGTATCTTTCTTGCACCACCACCGCACACCGCTCAAGTTAACATGATTTCCAGGTCCGATGACCCCTGGCTTACTCCTACGCCTGAGCAGGTGTTTGATTTTGGAGAATCAATGCCCTTGACTCCAGTAGAGATCAGCTACTGTGAAATTGTTGCTGCATATGATCCTCCACCTCCTCAGCATGCTCCTTTGAGCATGGCTCTAGATGTTTACTCTCAATCCCCCTGGCTTGGTCAGGTCCATTCCCCTGATCCTCTCAAAGAGACTTTTCCTTACGATGAAGCCATCATTGAAACTATGTCTCTCGAGGAGCTGCCTTGGGGCGATGGACATAATCGCTCCTCTTTTATGCCTAGCTTGGGGGCAATGTCAGATTGTCTGGAGCATTATGCATCTCAGGTTCCTACTCCCCCTCTCCAAACACCCATTTTGACGCACGAGGTTTTTTCGGAGGGAAACCTTGTTACACTAAAAACGGTCATCCTAAAATTTTGCTATGAGTATGAGCTCATTATTACTCATGCTTCCTCCTTTTGCAAGTCTAACATATCAGCTCTTCATGTCAAGCTTTCAAAATTAGAGAAAAGTTCCTCAAAATCCCCTAAACATTGGTATCGCACTTTCTCTATTCATTTCCTACGATCCCGCACCTAAATTTCACCTCTCCTGCGGAACCATACCGCATGTTATTTTTTTCATGGGTGCGGACCTCTGTAAAACTCAAAAAGGTGAGAAAGTAAAGATAAAAAGTTGATTTCAGATGAATTCTAGAAGATTCTAGATTGGAATTTTCGGGAATGGATACGCTTTGAGAAGGTTCATGCATCCCTCACTTGATGGAGCTAACCCCTTGATGTAAGGATCTAATCCCTTTGAAGGAGGATTCTATCCCTTCATATTTGGAATAGAAAACCTCCTCTTTTCCACTATAAAAAGAGACCTTGGGTAGCCTCAAAGGGAGTTCAAGCTTAAGATATTTGAGGTTAAATGCTGTTGAGATTCAGACTCAGTTAACTAAAACTTTCTGTGAGGTTAAATCACTCACCTCTATCTGTCTTGGTTCAAAGAGTGCAATGCTTGTCAAATTAGAAGATATTCCTGCTTCGGACCCCGGGAGGACCTGCACAACATCAAGGCATAGGTTGTAAAGGTTCTCTTTTATTTGAAGTTAATACAAATATACTCATTTCTCTCATTAAACTGTCTATTAATGGTTTATTTCATAAATTCCTTGATCATTATGATGAGTATGGTTTATAATAATGTCTATACAGGTGCTGTGTAATCTTTTTGCTTGTTTGTGACTGCAGATTCACGAGGAACGTTCTTTCAAGTGCACAGGAAGGACTTCAACGAGGTCAAGCAAGCGCTGGACATAAGGTAGGCCTTACACCTATATAACACTTTTATGAATCTTGTATGCTTAGAGAGAGATTAGTATAATTGGTTGTTTGTTGCTAGCTAATTTTAGTACTAGAGAGATCGGTCTTGTCCGCAAGACGGATTAATCTACACAGCAAAATGGTGACCATACTGGGGAAAGAACTTGTTGTTTTTGGTTCTCTTTTACTTTGATTTGAGGAAACATTATTTCTTGGTTTTTGCTTGATACATATCTGTCTGGGTAATTTAGATTTTCCCTGTTTTTGAAAATTTAGAAATATTTTAAGTTTTTCTATATTTTTTCCTAGGACCGTACTCTGGCTTATTTTGACAGTGCAGGCAGGTTCGTACTTACTGTAAAGAATACAGTGCGGGACCGCACCTGTCAATACTGGTTACCTGCGGACCCTATAAAATTTTTAGAAAACCTCCAGATTTCTTTCTGTAGTTTTTTTTTATTTTGATTTAGATCTTTGGTTTCTGCCCAGACTGATTATTGTTTCTATCAAGAATTTTTTGTGAATGAACTCCAACAGTGTTGATGTTTTGATGATTTTCTAGAAGATTTTGCATTTTGGATTGTTTTTCCACTTGGTCTTTGTAGTGATTCGAAGCTTTGACAGTTTGAAGTATCTAATATTACATTGATCTCTTTTTGTCTTTTTGAATCCGACCTGATTGTGAGAACATCCTTTATTGAGAAATAGAGCCATTTGCTTCTTTGTGAATCTTCGAAAAAACTTGGTTGAAAGTTTTGAATTTCATTTTTTATAAAAACATATTTTGAGTGTTTTTATCTGTTTGTTATTCTGAATGAATAGATTATTAGTTTGCTGAACAACTAAGGAAAACATTCTAAAATAAAAATAAAAAAATCTTAAAGCTTTTACTCAATTTAGATTGTTTAAAATCATAGTTCTCAAGATTAGATTTTGTAGTTTTGAGTAGTTTTTTAAATTTTTATAGCTTTCTTTTGAAGGAAAATTGTTTTGTAGCTTCGACTTTGGAAAGAAAAGGATTTTGTTATGAGCTTGATAATTTTTCTCATTATTGAAAAGACAAAATAGTTTCTTTCAATTATTTTTCATGTTTTAAAGAAAGAATTAAAAGAATTGCAGTCTCCAACTCTTTCTTTAGATAGAAAGTTCATTGAAAGAAAAAGAATTGAATATCATTTCTAGGTGTATTTTAGTGTTTTTTGGAACTCGAGTCTTCACATCATCCAAAGTTTCATTTCCGCACCCAGTGACTTAAGAAACAACTCATAAAATTAACGCTTAATTAAAATTCATTTAGTAATCTTTTATTTTTAGGGCTCTTATCACCAACATAGCTTAGGCTAGTATCTTCGAGTAGGGAGTAATTAAATCTCCAAGATAGCTAAAACAAACAAGTAGACGAATCTTGTGGTTGGAAGAATTCCAATTGTTGCATATATGCTCTGGGAAACTCCTCTTAAAGGAGTCAAGCACGAGATTATATCTGAACCAGTGGGGTAATCAATCCTTCCTCATTGGGAACGATAGAAGATATACACGTATTAAAAACGGTAAACCTCAGATTGACCATTGTCGAGGCGCTAGGGGTCACTTATCGGTAAACCTTGGATTATTTCAAGGAGCCTTCAAGGGGATTGAGCTTTGTTACTCTGTCCTTGCGTGTGTGTCGGATCGTAGACTGTTCCCCTAGGTATATTTGTTTCAGTTGGTAACCTTACTGGCTATAATCTATAGGATTCTTTCCTAAGGTGACAGTGGAGGGAAGATCCCACTGTACCTGGAGCAGACGTCGGCTAGACTCAATTGGACTCTCCGGAGGGTTATCTTCACTCGAGATGGTATAGTGGAGAAACTTGCACCGGTCTGTTTCATTAAGCAGGTTGTCGGGGTAACTGTTCCAACCGACCTTTTCGTATTAAAACTCTACTAAGTTGGATTTCATCACCAACTAGTGTTTTTAGTGCGGAAAGTTACTGTTTGTGTGTGGTTTGAACTCCTAGATTTTTTAAGCGTATGATTCAATTGTTTGTTTCTTAGAGACTTTAGGTGTTTTTCATTGAAATTTTTCTTTGTTTGCGTGTGATTAGATAATCTTTAATCGTGGCGGACTTGCCAAGACAATCCCGGAGACTACAAGGGAAACCCCCTGAGTATACATCAAGTCAACTTGAAGGGCTTCGTGCTCTGGTATCATCCAGTAGTGGTAGAATTAGATCAATGGAAATTGGAAGTTCATCTATATGTATACATCCTGATCATCAAATACCTACAACAGAGTACATTCAAGAGCCGATTTTAGTTTCTAAAGTTATTGGTTATGTTTATCCTACCAGTGAATTAGCTGACGAACCTAAAATCTCTGAACCTGGAACTAAATCTTCTGTGTTAGAAACATCCTCAGGATTTATCACACCAACTTCTAGCAATCCTAGTTCACCTAGGGTAAGAAATATCGTCACTGACGATCTTCTAGCTGGTCTAATTTCTATTGAAGAACTTACTAATCCAGAAGAAGACATAACTCTTCCCGACTCCCCTCAATATCTAAATCTTAGAGAACATGAATCTATTTTCTACAGCCCCATTCAAACTGATCCTTGGTATCTTTCTTTAACAAACTTTTTAGAGAATCCGGGACTTGTTTTTCATCCACCTCGAATTCCATTTCATCCTACACCCAGAGGTTACTATCCGCCATCCATTATGGCAGGAGAGTCGTCAATGTTTTCCCAGACTCTGGAATCATTTTTACATGGTGGTCCTTCTATTCCTTCAGGATACCAAGCTATATCTGGTACTTTCTCGGGAGAAGCTCCTCAACCGATTGAAAACGTGTTATTACCTAGTCTTAATGGTCTTAAAATTGAAACGTCGAACGCAGAGAAAATTTTTATGATGTCTGGTAATGTTCCCAATCCTCAAACACAAGGCAGTCAGTTACCGCCTGGGGGGCAACCTCAAGGAAATCCGTTATCGCTTGGGGGGAAACCTTCAAGTAGTCAATTACCACCTGGAGGGCAACCTCAAGGTAGTCAGTTACCACCTGGAGGACAACCTCAAGGTAGCTTTTTCCTAGGACAAACTGTGGAATCATATTATTTTGGGGGACAACCCCAAGGACAGTACATACCTCAAGGACAACCCCAAACTCAATATGCTCCTCAAGGTCCTCAACAACCCCAGCTTCAGTACGCACCTCAAGGGTAGTACCCAATTCAAGGTTACCAACAGCCTTCTGGTCAACCATCTGTTCAAGGAGCCGGAAATTTACCTTTTAATTATCAACCCTACGTTCAACCAGGTTTTGGTCCTTATGTTCAACCTTCTACGGGACAATACCCCGGAATGATGGTGTGGGATTCGTCCCAATATCAACAGCCTTTGCAGCCTAATGTGCAGTTGCCTTATCAACCTGGACAGCCATTGGTTTCTGGTCCAACCCAGCAACCTGTTCAGCCAGCTATTCAAACTCCTGCACCTAGTTCAGTTCAGTAGTCTGGGCCTAGTGCACCTCAGACTCCGTCCCAAACTACTGCAACTATTGCAACGTCTTTTCAACCTGTAACACCTGTTTCTGGAGTATCTGTATCCCCGAGTTCTTCTATCCCTGTATCCGTGCAAATCCCTCAAGTCTCTGTACCTCAGTCAGGAACGTCAGTTCATACTTCGGTTTAGATACCTATAGGACAAACCGGTACAAGTACAGTTGTTACAAGTCAACCTCAATTTACGTATCAACCGTACCAGGGAAAGCCGCAATTCGGTCCCTATGTACAGAATCCAAGCTATCAGTATCAACCGTACCCCGGTTATACTTATCAACAACCTCAGTATGGTCCGGTTCATCCTGGTTTTCTAGGAGGTTACACAATACCTTATGCAAATCCGATTCCTAGTTATCCTGGGTATCCGCCTCCTGGATCTGCTTTGGCTTCTCAAGGTTTTCACGATCCTAACCGTCAATTACCGTTTATAGCAACTTTGGACTTACCTGATTTGACGCGCCTTACAAACGATCCAATTTTTTATTATCAGAACTGGCTTGCAATGCCTCATAAGTTTCCCAGTGATATACCAAAATTTGAAGGTAAGTCAGGAGAGGATCCATCGAATCATGTCATGACTTATCACCTTTGGTGTGCATCTAATTCAATAATTTATGATTTGATTCGTTTACGTCTTTTCCAAAGAACTCTCATAGGTTTTGCAGCCAAATGGTACATTGAGTTACCACGAGGCTTGTTTCATAATTTCAGTCAGTTAGCAACTGCTTTCTTGACTCATTTTCAGTTGCCTGTCAGATACGACAATGGCATAGAATTATTAACTTCGCTAAAACAATCTACGTCCACGTATATTTCTGATCATATTCATGAATGGTGACGTAGGAGGCGTTTGGTGAAAGTTTATATTCTAAATCAAATTTTGGCAGAATGGTTTGTTAAATCATTGTTACCCAAGATCACTAAAGATGTAGCTAAGGCTGGTGTTGTTACTGAACAGCAAGTAATTGCTCAAGCTCAGTACCTTGACCTCTTTTATACGCAGTCAGGTACTCTACATGAAAAAATCCCAGAACTTCCAAAACAACGTCAAATAGCTGCTACTCCTTCAGGGTCTCATGCCGCTGACGGTATGATTGGTACAGTCAACTCTAAAAGCAAGAAGAAATATTCCAAGAATTATTATCCAATTATAACTTTACCTGATTCCCCGAAAGGAGAATCTTCCCCAGAAGTTTCTGCCGACATTCATGTCGTTGAAACATCTACGACAAAATCAAAATCCGGTGGTAAAAAGAAGGGGATGAACAAAAACAAAAATAATTCGAAAGAGAAAACTGATAAAGATGAATCCAATGACGAAAAACGTAAACCTCGATATCCTTGTTTCATTTGTGAACAAGATCATTTCACGAAAGAATGTCCATATCGAGACGAAGTTACGAAATTCGTTAAAGGATCGCATCAACCTGCTGTCTTGAAGGATCCTTTTCTAGGTCAAGATAGTAAGATGATTGGTTCTACCTCGACTATTTTGGAATAACCTATTATGATGATTTCTCATGTAAGGATTGCGACGTGATCGCAAAATTACGGTTCTAAGAATCATGTTGATGGTAAAGAAGCAGAGTCTTCTAATGCAAATACATCAACTACACCTCCTCCTGTTTCTGGTCCACTACAGATCGAGAAACAAAATCCAGACTTAATAATCAAACCGCCTGCTAAAGGTGTTCTTCATAAATCAGCTTTCAATCCACATGCGAGAGCTGCTCAGAATTACAACATTGTTGAAGACTTAGTTGTTTCTCCTTCAGCAATGTCGGCTTTGGAAGTGCTGCAATCATGCCTAGCATAGGGTAAATTTTTATTGTCTGCCATAGGAGCTGTCGATGTTCAAGATTCTAACCTTATAATCTTCGATTTAGAAAATAGTACACCTCACCTACCTCACCAAATGGCTTTCCAGATTCCAGTGTTAGTAAAAAACAGACCAATCTTTCAGACTGTGATTGATGAGGGAGCTTCAACGTGTATTATGTCGATTCAGTGTTGGAAATCGCTTGGTTCTCCTACACTTAACCAATCTCTGACAATTATAAAGGCTTTTGATGGTCGAGGTTTTCAACCTTTTGGTATTTTGCAGGATTTACCCATAGGGGTCGAAGGTAAAATAGTAAATCTATATGTGGAAGTGGTTGATGCCCCTCTAGATTACAACCTTCTTCTGGGTCGTATTTGGTCCTATGCTATGACTGATGTTGTTTCTTCGGTATTTCGACTCATAAAATTTCCATATCAAGGAAAGATCGTGACAATAGATCAGTTAACTTATTTCTCATCTGACCCAGCCTCTACAGAAACAATCCAGCATGTTGGTAAAATGGCTATCCCTTATAAGGATGTTGGAGTGGGTTTGATTAAATATTCTGGTTTACTAGGAACTTTTTCCTTTCCTCCTCCTAACGTATCGCCTTCTACTGCAAATATTCACATGATTTCATCAGACACTATTATGTTTGATGATCCTTGGATCGTACCTTCTGAATCCGAGATAGATTCATTTGATGGCATGATGCCTTTGAGTCCATTTGAAATTGCATACCAGGCTGTACAGTCACTTTCCAACCCCTCTTCAACCGAAATTGATCCAATGAATGGGATCCAAGAGGAATCACTTTCTATATCTAGTTCAGTTACAATGACATTTCCTGAACTTGTTCATACAGATGAGCAAATTCGTGAGTTTTTGTCTGTTGATGATTTACCATGGGAAGATCTACATCACCGATCTTCATTTTTACCTGAATTAGATCATTTTGAAGATGATTTTTCTTCAATATTTACGGCTGAATATGTCAAGGAACCTCAGAATCCATTGCAAAATTTTGATTCTGAGTTAAATTTGGAAAATATATCTAGAACGGTTCCAATTGACATTTCAGTAAAACCTGGAATAATTGAAAACATTCATATAGGTGCTTGTTGTACAGATGAAGAAATTCAGACTTATAAAGCCCTATTTCAAGAATTTCGTGATGTGTTTGCCTGGTCTTATGAAGAAATGCCAGGAATTGATCCATCGATCATTGTTCATGAAATTAAGACTTACTCGGATGCTAAAACTGTTCGTCAATGATTACGTCAAATTCATCCTAGAAAATTTGTTGCTATAAAAGGAGAAGTTGAAAAATTACTTCACGCAGGATTCATTTATCCAATTCCCTTAACGGATTGGGTATCGAATATTGTTCCTGTGACTAAAAAACAAGGAACGATAAGAGTATGTATCGATTATAGGGATATTAATCGAGCGTGTCCAAAAGATAATTATCCAACTCCTTATATCGATCAAATAATCGATGATTGTGCTGGCAGTGAATTGTTTTCCTTCATGGATGGATTTTCCGACTACAATCAAATAAACATACTCCCTGCAGATCAACTGAAAACAACTTTTATTTGTCCATGGGGAACGTTTGCTTACTGTAAACTACCTTTTGGATTAAAGAACGCTAGAGCAACTTTTCAACGGGCTAGTTCAGTTACAACGACATTTCCTGAACTTGTTCATACAAATGAGCAAATTCGTGAGTTTTTGTCTATTGATGATTTACCATGGGAAGATCTACATCACCGATCTTCATTTTTACCTGAATTAGATCATTTTCAAGATGATTTTGCTTCAATATTTACGGCTGAATATGTCAAGGAACCTCAGAATCCATTGCAAAATTTTGATTCTGAGTTAAATTTGGAAAATATATCTAGAACGGTTCCAATTGACATTTCAGTAAAACCTGGAATAATTGAAAACATTCATATAGGTGCTTGTTGTACAAATGAAGAAATTCAGACTTATAAAGCCCTATTTCAAGAATTTCGTGACGTGTTTGCCTGGTCTTATGAAGAAATGCCAGGAATTGATCCATCGATCGTCGTTCATGAAATTAAGACTTACCCGGATGCTAAACCTGTTCGTCAACGATTACGTCAAATTCATCCTAGAAAAGCTGCTGCTATAAAAACTGAAGTTGAAAAATTACTTCGAGCAGGATTCATTTATCCAATTCCCTTAACGGATTGGGTATCGAATATTGTTCCCGTGACTAAAAAACAAGGAACAATAAGAGTATGTATCGATTATAGGGATATTAATCGAGCGTGTCCAAAAGATAATTATCCAACTCCCTATATCGATCAAATAATCGATGATTGTGCTGGCAGTGAATTTTTTTCCTTCATGGATGGATTTTCCGGCTACAATCAAATAAACATACTCCCTGCAGATCAACCGAAAACAACTTTTATTTGTCCATGGGGAACGTTTGCTTACTGTAAACTACCTTTTGGATTAAAGAACGCTAGAGCAACTTTTCAACGGGCTATGTCTTATGCATTTCATGACATTAAGCACATTGTTCAGCCATATCTCGATGATTTACCTGCTCATTCATTACGTAGGGCCGACCATCTCACTCATTTACGAGAAATTTTTATGAGATGTAGGCATTATCCGATAAGGCTGAATCCGCATAAATGTGTTTTCTGCGTAGAATCAAGTCGATTACTAGGATTTATTATCTCGAAAGCAGGTATTCGCGTCGATCCATCGAAGGTCGAAGCCATTTTTAAATTTCCTCCTCCTTCGACTTTACGCCAACTCCAAAGTTTGCAGGGGAAAGCAAACTTTTTACATAGATTTATTCCTAACCATGCCGAGCTTACAAAGGGTTTTACCCGGTTGTTGAAACAGGACATTCCATTCTTTTGGGATGAGATCGCTGATCGATCTTTTGATGCACTTAAACACGCGTTGACCCATGCACAGTTATTACATCCTCCCAACTACAATCAGGATTACTTTTTGTACCTCGCCGCTTCTTATTCCACCATTGGGATGGTACTAGTTCAAGAAGATGAATCTCACAATTAACATGTGATTTATTATCTTAGTTGGAATCTGCATCCGACTGAAATCAAATACACACATGTGGAGAAATTGGCCTTGGCAGCTGTTCAAGTTGTCCAACGATTTAGACATTACATCTTGTTACGTAAAACCACGGTAATTTCTAATTGCAACCCTATGATGTATATTTTGACCAAACAATTGCTAGGGGGCAAATATTCCAAATGGATAGTTATCCTGCATGAATTTGACTTGGAATTCGAAAAATCCAAGGCAAAGAAATCTTTGGTATTTGCAGAACTGATGTGTGATTTCCCCTCTACTGATACTAAAACAGTGGCAGAAGAGTCCATTGCGGACAAATCTTTGTTTCTCATCAGTACACTTGATCCATGCTATGGAGATATTATCGTTTATCTCCAAACCCAATCTTTTCGGCCTGGCATCTCACGAAATCAACGATGGAAAATACGTTTCCAATCCCAACAGTATAATATCATTGGTGATACAATTTATCGTCGTGGAGCAGATTTTGTTTTCCAACGTTGTCTAAATCATGAAGAAGCAGAAAAGGTGTTAAATGACTGCCATTCTGGAGCATGTGGCGGTCATATGTCTGGGTATGCCACAGCCCAAAAGATATTGCGTCCAGGTTATTTCTGGCCAACGTTGTTCAAAGATTGCATTTATGTGGTTCGGAAATGCCACAACTGTCAAATTTTTTATCGGAATATGCGCGCGCCACCCGCTCCTCTTCACCCTATAATTTCTGTTGGTCCTTTCGCGAAATGGGGTATCAATTTTATTACATGTAACCCTCACTCGGCTGGGGGGCATGCCTATATTATCTTAGCAGTAGATTATTTTACAAAATGGACCGAGGCGATGCCTACATTTTTAGCTAACGGCAAGACTGCTGCAACATTCGTATTTAATCACATAATTGCCAGGTTTGGTGTTCCCCAAGCTATTATTATGGATCATGGAAGTCACTTTCAGAATGTCATGATGATTGAACTAACAAACCAACTTGGCCTGCGCCATGATAGTTCCACTCCATATTATCTGCAAGCCAATGGTCTGGTTTAAGCCATTAACAAAGTTTTAGTCACCATGATCAAACGAATCATTGGTATTCACAAGACGAATTGGCATTCCATGTTATTTTCAGCACTTTGGGCATATCGAACCTCAGTAAAAAAATCAACGGGTTTCACTCCTTTTCAACTGGTTTACGGTTTGGAAGCTGTGTTGCCGATTGAATGTGAAATACCGTCACTAAAATTAGCCGTAGAATTACTTCCAGCTATGTTTGAAGAAGAAAAACGTTTCTTGTACTTGGCCCAATTAGATGAGAATCGACAAAATGCTGCAATAGCAAACGAGGCTCATGTTAAAAGGATAAAAGCTCAGTATGATAGAAGTGTGACCCCTCGAAATTTTTCAGAAGGAGACCTAGTTTTACTTTATGATCAAGCTAACGACAAGCTAGGAGCTGGGAAATTCGTGCCTATGTGGCATGGTCCTTACATTGTTAAACGAAAGTTAGCAAAAGGGGCTTATGAGTTGATAGATTTTGACAGTGTTCCTTTGGATAAACCCAGAAATGGGCTCTATCTAAAGTGATATTATGCTTAAATGTGGTGTGGAGATTTTGTTAGTTTAGATTTCTTTACTGCTGGTGTGTTTTAGATTAGAAAAGTGTGCCTAGTTTAGAGAGTGTGTTTTTATCATTATTCCTGCTTATCTAAGTTTTACTCTTGATATTGCATATGTCGACGTCTCTTCAAACCTACATTGGTTTTGCTGATGGTGCTTGTCGTAGTACATGGAAAATTTCTTCCGCAACGTGGGTTATCTATTCACCCTCTGACGAGTTAGTATCCATGCATGGGGTAAGCCTTGGTCAAAAAACAAATAACATTGCCGAGTATAGTGCAATGATTAAGTTATTATCTGAATCCATATCATTTGGAATTTAGAGTTTGATTGTAAGGTTGGATTCTGAACTTGTTGTATTACAGCTTAACAGGGTTTATACCATTAGAAATCCAGTGTTATTACGGTTATGTTTAAGAGTTCGTTTCTTGGAACGTGAATTTGATTACATTGAATATCAGCATATTCCAAGACATTTAAATACATTAGCAGATTCAATTTCTTCTAGTATGATAAATAGACATTTGAAATAATCAAAAGCAGTAAATCAAACAACATTCATATATGTACATAGATAGCCGGCAAATAGTGATATATCATAGTATAGGATTGTTTTCAAAAATATACATCGTCTTCGATCATAGGTTGGAAACACCTTATGATCGGCAAAAATGATAATACAAAAGTCAAAAAATATGAATCTACATGATCATCCCATCACTGATGGTGATCATGATAAGAAACCACTGCCCGAGCTACTCGACATAGGAACCTCCTAAAAGGTCCTGGAACTCCAATCACGTATCTTTGGAACCTGAGTGGAATGTCCTCTATGCTCGTCTCTGGAATATCTAGAGTCAAACGCTCTAGATAATGCTCTAAATCAGTAAAAATCTCTGCTGATTGGCCTGCTGGGGCTGCTGCGACTGCAGCTGGTTGTCTTCTCTCGTAAGGTTGGAGATGGGCTGGTCATTGTGGACCCACATCTGTATTCAAAAAAAATTTGGTTATTAGTTTTCAAGACGATAAAAAATCAAAAAAATAGAATTTAGCAAATGTTGAAAAATGTTTTTACCTGACTCATCCCACTGTTCCCCAACTGGGAGAGCCATCTCTCGGTCGCCGTGGAAATATATCCCAGCATATGGAAAGTCCTCGATCACAAAAATTTGGCGATCCAGCCAATGAAAATATGAAGGAGGAAATTGGACAATCTCACTACCCTCGATAGCATGACAAGCCATCAATGCGGACCAACAAACCATCCTCGGTTCTCGAAGTCGACCGGCATCAACAGCAATACTCTGTGGAGCTAACATAGGGATCCTCTCTAGAGAAAAAGAAACAACGATGGATCCGTATCCAAAGTTATTTAGTTTCCCATTTTTTGCTCTGGTTAGTTGGCCTTTTACATTAGCCAACACAGCTTCACACCAGTTAAAGATGGTGCCGCGAAAACAGTCCACAGCAATATGCAATTGGGAACCAGTAGCTACATGCAGCGCAACACTCCCGCACAGTTTGGTAATATTAAAAGCAATAACTTTCAATTCAGGACGGATAATGAGTTTTATATCAATCCGTTTGTCCCGAGGATTTGTCTGGTCATTGCAGAATTCTAGTTGGAGATTAGCAACAGACTGGCCACCTGGCCTAGTCCCAAACAAAGAAAATTTTTCGCCCCTCTTGGAAAAACCAGTCAAAAAATATATGTCCTCCAGCTCAATTTCGAGCCGGTGGCCACCAATAAAGAAGCACTGGTCCTGCACATTCCATCTGTTCACCAACCATGTCAGGAGTTCTACTTGTGCCCTCATGCTTGAGATGGCCCAAAATTTGTACAAGGCACATGCTCTTAATGCTTGTTGTGTGGGAAAATGGAGTATTGCAGCTTCATCCACGTCCTCGTGCTCACGTTCTCTCCAAATCAGCATCTTGTCAATGCTATAATGCATAAAAAGGCAAGTTAGAACAATCTTATTTGAAATTTTTTGGAAAACAAATGAGAAATGAATGTTTTAAATTCAACCGCGCGGGTACCGCACCTACACTTTGTAAACAGTGCATAGATACACACGTCTACTATGTATCAGGTGCAGAACCCATGACTTTTTCCTTATAGAAAAAATTCGGGATCCGCAGGTAACGTGTGTCACACCTGCGGACCCCGCGGGCGAACTTTTAAACCATTTTTTTCCCTAAAAATACAAACTAAAGCCTTAAAATGAATTTGAAAGGGATGAAAAACAAGATAAAGAGGTCGTGGATTACCTGGGACTGATGGTTCTCGATTTCGCCGAACGGATTTTCCAGAATCTTCACAGGAACTTTCTTACCCAAAAGCTTTTTACTTTTCACTCTGAAATTGAACGGTAAAAATGAAATTGAAAAAGTCCTTTTTATAAGTTTTTTCGAATAGATGAATTTTAAATTTGTTTATTTTTCACTTTGAAAAGGGTATTTTTGAAAGCATTTTTACTTATCTTAAATAGGTATGTGTAATGTTTCAAGTTTTTGTGCAGAAATTGGATTTTTCAGGAGAATTGATCATTTTTCAACAAAGAGCATACTTTTATCACTTTTTCGGACTCTTTCAAAAATTTACGAAAAAGCGAAACATTGGAGTCCTCTTTTAAGCCCTTTTCAGACTCTCTAAACATGAAAAGATTGCCGAGCACTTGATTATTCAAACTCGTTAAAGTAAATGAATGATCGTCCCTTTAGTATAAGTTTACCCCTTTTACGGACTGAAATGGACTATTTACGAAAAAGGTATACATTGACTAATTAGGGTCAATAGAGTTCTATCCCGCATTATTTTATCATTTTTCGGCCCTGAGAGACTAAATTTACGAAAAATTACACCCATGGAGTTTTATTAAGTTTTTTCTTATGACTCCCTAAAATTGAAAAACACCGAGTTTCTCCTATACTGGACTTGTTAAAATTTGATAGTAAAGGACCTGTTCAATTTCAAACAGGAACGAACCACTCCTTCTTAGGGTTCGAATCTTAAACTAAGTTGGACTCATCCGAAGGATGAGCTTATAAACAAGCAAATGTTATCCTCCTCAAGCTTGTCAAAAATAAAGAGGTACTTGCCAGAAATGGCGGGGGAAAAAGAGAGAAAAATGAGCGTGTTTGTTGTATTTTAAATTTTCGAAAATTCAGTCAACCACTCTTGAACACGACACTTTCATTCACCTGGGTTGGGAAATCATTTACCTAACAGTTAATCAAACCACATTGAAAGTCTTCAGCCGGTTTCTGGGTATTAGCTTTGGGTCAATTGTCACCAAACCATATGCAGTGTCGTTATGTGTTCAAGAGGATAGTTCAAATAAACCATTCATCTACAAAATATCTGTCATCCGTTTTGACCATCCCTGAGTCAGTCCTTGCCAATATATTTTCAAAACTTGATCTATGATTTCGTGTTGTGGGCTTGCCTACGACAGATCACTTTCTATCGACATCAGCACATTATCTAGGAAGATGATCCAGAAATTGTCAGTACCTTGAAATCTGCATACCTCAATGGCAGGTTTCTCGCCTTCGATGACAGGTTGCATCATTGACCTTCGATCGAATGATTCCATGAGATGTTCAACTTCAGCTCATTCATTCACATTTCATGGATTGTACTGGGTACTTTGAGAGCCATTGACATTACTGGTGGTTACTCTCACACTTGTTAACAGTTTACATCATTGACTGGTAATCAAGTGGTTTCTACCATGTTCGACTTCAACACATTTATTCACATGGATAGAATCGTACTAGTTCGAGATGCGAAAATCAAGACCCTGGATCTAGTTTCCACCATCCAGGCTGCGAGGAATTTTATTATTATACAATAGACTATTCATTATAGATGGCTACGCCCATGCTGTGTCTACACTATTAATGTAATATTAAGATCATTCCTGTATCAGAACGATTTGAGTTAGTTTCTAGTTAGTTTTAATCTGAGTATGGGAATGCCTACCTCAGTGATGACATATATATCTATATATTTTGCATTGAATGTTTTTACAGGTTCCGACTGGGGTGTCCATAGGATGATCTTTGAAATGATAAAGTATTGCACTCTTCATATATGACAGACTTCAGCTTCATCTATTCCAGAATTTGCACTTTAGGGGGAAATTTGTTACACTAAAAACTGTCATCCTGACATTTTTCTATGAGTATGAGCTCATTATTACTCATGCTTCCTCCTTTTGCAAGTCTAACATATCAGCTCCTCATGTCAAGCTTTCAAAATCAGAGAAAAGTTCCTAAAAATCCCCTAAACATTGGTATCGCACTTTCTCTATTCATTGCCTGTAGTCCCGCACCTAAAGTTCAGCTCTCCTACGGAACCATACCGCACGTTCTTTGTGTCATGGGTGCAGACCTCTGTAAAACTCAAAAAGGCGAGAAAGTAAAAATAAAAAGTTGATTTTAGATGAATTCTAGAAGATTCTAGATTGGAATTTTCGGGAATGGATACGCTTTGAGAAGGTTCATGCATCCCTCACTTGATGGAGCTAACCCCTTGATGTAAGGAGCTAATCCCTTTGACGGAGGATTCTATCCCTTCATATTTGGAATAGAAAACCTCCTCTTTTCCACTATAAAAAGAGACCTTGGGTAGCCTCAAAGGGAGTTCAAGCTTAAGATATTTGAGGTTAAATGCTGTTGAGATTCAGACTCAGTTAACTAAGACTTTCTGTGAGGTTAAATCACTCACCTCTATCTGTCTTGGTTCAAAGAGTGCAATGCTTGTCAAATTAGAAGAGATTCCTGCTTCAGACCCCGGGAGGACCTGCACGACATCAAGGCACAAGTTGTAAAGGTTCTCTTTTATTTGAAGTTAATACAAATATACTCATTTCTCTAATTAAACTATCTATTCATGGTTTATTTCATAAATTCCTTGATCATTATGATGAGTATGGTTTATAATAATGTTTATACAGGTGTTGTGTAATCTTTTTGCCTGTTTGTGACTACAGATTCATGAGGAACGTTCTTTCAAGTGCACAAGAAGGACTTCAACGAGATCAAGCAAGCGCTGGACATAAGGTAGGCCTTACACCTATATAACACTTTTATGAATCTTGTATGCTTAGAGAGAGATTAGTATAATTGGTTGTTTATTGCTAGTTACTTTTAGTACTAGAGATATCGGTCTTGTCCGCAAGACGGATTAATCTACACAACAAACCTGAGTAATATCACTCAAACCATCCCGATCAACATCTCCGTCAAACCGGGAATCGTTGAGAATATTCACGTGGGAGTGACTTGTTCTCCTGATGAGATTCAAGTCTATACTAATCTTTTCAAAGAATTCAAAGATGTGTTCGCCTGGTCCTACGAGGAAATGCCGGGGATTGATCCCAGTATCGTAGTGCATGAGATTCCAACCTATCCGGGTGCGAAGCCCGTGCGCCAACGCTTACGCCCCATGCATCCTCGGAAAGCAGTTGAAATTAAGGCAGAAGTTGAAAAAATTCTGAACGCGAGCTTTATTTATCCCATCCCCCTCAAAGAATGGGTTTCTAACATTGTTCCTGTTGATAAAAAGCAAGGTACTATTAGGGTCTGTGTTGATTACCGTGACATCAATCGCGCCTGTCCAAAAGATAACTATCCCACTCCGTTCATAGACCAGATTATCGACGAATGTGCCAGAAGTGAGATTTATTCCTTGATGGACGGTTTCTCAGGGTATAATCAGATCAATATTGCACCTGAGGATCAACATAAGACTACATTCATCTGTCTGTGGGGTACTTTTGCGTATATAAAGCTCTCGTTCGGCTTGAAGAACACTGGAGCCACTTTTCAGCATGCGATGTCTTATGCTTTCCATGACATTCGCCATATCGTTTAGCCTTATCTGGACGACTTGCCAGCTCATTTAGCTGGGTGAGAGGATCACCCTGAACACCTCCGCCAGATTTTCCTCCGCTGTAGGCACTACAATATTAGGCTAAATCCTCATAAGTGCGTCTTCTGCATGGATTTTGGCCGTCTTTTGGGATTCATAGTTTCCAAAGATGGGATTCGTCTTGACCCTTTAAAATTTGAGGCTATCATCAACCTCCCATCACCCTCCTCGTTATATCAGTTGTAGAGTTTGCAGGGAAAAGAAAATTTCCTTCGACGCTTTATCCCGAACTACGTGGAGGTGGCTAAAGGATTCATGTGCCTATTAAAGCAGAATTTTCCCTTCCATTGGGACGAAATTGCTCAGCAGTCCTTTGAGAAGCTAAAGACGCTATTGGTTAATGCTCCTTTGCTTCGTCTGCCTAATTATCGCCGTGATTTCACTTTATATCTCGCCGCCGCATTTAGCACCATTGCTATGGTTCTGGTGCAGAATGATGATGATGGTAATGAACATGTTTTTTATTATCTATCGCGAAAACTTCTCGATACAGAAATGCGTTATGCTCACATCGAGAATTTGGCGTTAGCAGCAGTACACGCTGTGCAGCGTTTTCGCCATTACATCCTGTTGCGTACGATAACAGTGGTTTCAGATTGCAACCCCATGACATATATTCTCTATAGAAAATTGCTGGGGGGAAAATACTCCAAATGGATCGTTATCTTGCAGGATTTTGACTTAGATTTCACTACCGCTAAGTCAAAGAAATCACTGGTTTTCACGGATCTTATATGCTCACTCCCGACAGACTCCGCTCCTTCACTTTCTGAGGATCATATCCCAGACGAAACTCTTTTCCTCATCAGTACTCATGACCCTTGGTATGGCGACATAATCGTGTATCTTTAGACCTCCACATTTCGGTCTGAGTTGAGTAAAGATGCTCGACGTCGAAGTCGGCATCAGTCTCAACCCTACCGCATCGTAGGAGATACCTTATACCGTGTTGGAGTAGATTTGGTGCTCCGTCGGTGCCTAACCTTGGAAGAGGGTGAAAGGGTCCTAAGTGACTGCCACAGTGGCGCCTGTGGTGGACATATGTCCGACTATGCTACTGCCCAGAAGATTCTGCGAGCAGGTTATTTCTGGCCATCAATATTCAAAAACTGTATCGTTGCAGTCCGTAAATGTCACGCGGGCCAGGTGTTTCAGCGCAAGATGCGCGCGCCGCCTCTCCCTTTGCATCCCGTCATTACCGTTGGCCCTTTTGCGAAATGGGGCATGGATTTTATGACGTGTAACCCTCACTCGGCCAGGGGGCATGCGTATATCATTGTCGTTGTCGACTACTTCACCAAGTGGGCCGAAGCAATGCCTACACTAGCTCCCGACGGTAAGACAGCTGCCCAATTCATATTCAACCATATCATTGCATGTTTCGGGGTCCCGCAAACCATCGTTACTAGTCACGGTACTCATTTCCGAGATTATATGATGGCCGAGCTGACTTCAAAGTTGAGCTTACGTCACAATAGCTCAACGCCATATTACCCTCAGGCGAATGGCCAGGTTGAAGCAGTGAACAAGGTTCTGGTCACTATGCTTCAACAAATAGTTGGTATCCACAAATCCAATTGGCACCTCCAACTATTCTCAGCTCTATGGGCATACCGGACATCTGCAAAGAGTGCAACTGGATTCACACCATTTCAATTGGTGTATGGTCTAGAAGCAACTCTTCCGGTTGAATGCGAGATTCCTTCGTTGAAATTAGCTGTGGAAATTCTACCTGACACTTCTGCCGAGGAAGAGCGTCTTTTGTATCTGGAACGGTTAGATGAAAACCGCCGCTTAGCTGCTTTAGTTATTGAAGCACAAAAGAGGTGGGTCAAAGCTCACTTCGATCAATCGGTTTCTCCTCGTTCCTTTGTTGAAGGAGACCTCGTCCTCCTGTACGATCAAGCACATGACAAGCTTGGGGCTGGTAAGTTCCAACCTATGTGGCATGGACCCTACATAGTAAAACCTGTTTTGAAGAACAGGGCTTATGAGCTTATAGATTATGAAGGAGTTCCGCTGGCGCAGCCCAGAAATGGGCTGTACCTCAAAAAATACTATGCCTGAAGTGATTTTTGGTGTGGTGTGTGTACATAAGTGTGTGTTTTTCATTTGTGTGCATGTGTGGTGTGGTTTGCAATGTAAACATCTTTCTGCTGATCCGGTTTTCCTAGTTGTGCAAATGTCCATTCATCCGTTTGTTGGTTTCGCGGATGGTGCCTCCCGCAGTACCAGGAATCTGTCTTTAGCAGCCTGGGTAATCTAAGATCCTGCTGGTGATTTGGTCAACCTTCAAGGTGTGTGTCTGAGACGTACTACAAATAACATCGCAGAATATAGTGCTGTATTAGAATTATTAACCGAGGCTGTAAACCTTCGTATCCGTGAATTACTTGTGTAGACTCGCAACTTATAGTATTACAACTGAACGGTCATTATTCGGTCAGAAACCCATCCATCTTACGTCTGTATCTGCATATTCATTTACTGGAAAGAAATTTTGACTATATTACATACCAACATATTCCCAGGCATATGAATGTGTTAACTGATGTAGTAGCTAATTTGGTTTTAGATAGACATTTGCACAATTTGTAAAACAACATCACATGAAAAAGAAATATCCATCTAGAAATAGATATGTATATATATATCGAAATGTTTGCATAGTGTGCATCACATTAAATCAAAAAATATATATGTTCGTCTTAATACATCCGGAGACGACATGTCTCTCAAAAAATATGCATGATAAAATTCCTAGGAGTCTAATCCGCATGGTGCTCATGATAACAAGTAACTGCACGCACTAAGCGTCTCAGAATTCGGTGGAGGCGACTGTGCACTCCCACCATGTGTCTCTGGTACGCCATCGGTACATCCGCCAGCCGGGCATAGTATGGGATCCCTTGGGCGATGCCCTCGAGATTCTGGATTAACTCCCCCCCCCTCTGCACCCTCTGCCTGAGGATCAGGTGCGGGAAGAGTCCTCCATGCGATAGGAGACATACCGGCTGGTCTCTCTAGACCCACGTTTGCATACATATAAAATGTGTCAGGGAGAACATGTATTAACAAAAAAACATAAAATATAAAATCAAAAAGAGAAGGGGTCATACCCAACTCCTCGTCCCAATCATCTCCCTCTGGCAGTGGGAGATTTGGATCACCAGTGAAATTGGTACCGGCATATGGCCAGTCTTCCACTACGATCAACTGATGCCGCAACCACCCAAAAAAATTCCGGCCTCCAGGACATCTATTGGCCCCCTCTAGCTATGGGCATCAGTTCTGCCCAGCGAGCCATTCTTGGCTCTCGTGGAATCAGCTCAGCTACTATGGCCCCTTGGCCCTAGAAGATTGGTAATCAGGTTGGGGACATCTCATCTCGTTCTTCACTTTGACTCCATGGGTTTGGATAATCCATTTTGACCTCTCATCTGCTCATTGCCTCGTCACCATTACCTCTGATCCGTTGATGTCAAATACTGCCAAGTCCACTGTCGTGCCGTTTGCATGTTCAAGAGAAGTTGACCTCTGCAAGTATCAACCTTCCTCTGATTCTCATATGATCCTGATTCACAAAAACATTATGTTCCTCTGTCTCGTGCCGATGATGTGGGAAACATTATGGCCCACCTTCGATCAAGGCCACTTTTTGTTGACTTCAGCTCATTATCTAGGAAGATGGTCTAGAGACTCTTTCATGGTACCTTGGAGCCTGCATGCCTCAATGGCAGGTTCGTCGCATTCGACGTGAGGTTTTCATCATTGGCCTCCGATCGAGTGATTCTACGGGTGTTCAACACAAGCTCATTGATTCACACAGCGTAGATTGTACCTATAGTACCTTGAGGCCATTGTCATTATTGGTGGTTCCTCTCGCGTCTATTAATAGCTTTCATCATTGGCTGGTAATCAGACGATGTTCTTGCATGTTCGAATTCAACTCACATATTCGCGTTCTTGAACTTGTACTTTGTTCGGGTCGATATGGAGCGCAAGACCCTAGATTGTGTCTGTTGTAATCCAGGCTGCGTATTGTGGATTATTATGATTATTTACATGACTCACTGATTGGATGGCTGCGACCATACTTGAGTCTATTTATCGATCTTCATTGGATGGCTGCGTCCATGCCTTGGATCTAGATTATTGTACACTCTGTTATGGATGGCTGCGCCCATACCACGCATATATATCATGTATCTGAGACATCAGTTGTACTTCGCTCTGCAGGTTTTTCGATGGCGGTGTTTTCAGTCGGCATGTTCTCGTAAAGCATTTCACCCCTCTCTCTCTCTCTTTCGGGCCTCATGCTTTAGGGGGCATATGTTACACAGCAATTTGTCACTGTCCCTACAATCCCCATCCTGCACATTGGAGGGCTCATTCCGTGACCTGTGGACAGAGTTAAGGTTTGAAAATACTTTCATTGCATCCCTCTGAAGATGAGCTTTAATTTCCCTGAAGACATATCCCCGCAAAAAACCCTAAAAATAGCTCGTTTTCCATTGGCACGGTTCCATAGTTCATCCCTCGCACCAAGAGGGAAATCCTCCAAGAGGACGCACCAGTTGGTGCTCTGTCATAGAGCCGCACCCGCACCAACCATATTAAGAGGTGTTTTTTAAAAATAAAAGGCGGAAGTTTCATCCTAACAAATTACTAGGTTGATTTCTATCTTGAGTTGGGAGGTTTGGCTACAGATTTCCATAGAGAGGAAGTGGTTTTCCACCTCTCATGGAAGCTTCCTTGATGATAGGGCCAATCCCATTATTATAGGGATCCCAACTCCCCTTCCTCCTTCTATAAAAGCTTGCCCATTTCCATTTGCAAGCTAGTTCCAAAGAGTGGTAGAATTCCTAAGTTCCCAAGAGCTTTCATGCTGCAAAAGCCTTCTTGATTCCCTAAGGCCAAATCCAAGCAAGGAGACTATTGCCAAGTATCCGGAGAGAGAGGCTTGTCCCATCCCTCACAAGCTTTATCGAGGCATGTTGTGCTGATGACCCGATAAAGGAGAGTGCTGCGTCGAAGCTATGGTTGTATTCTTCTTTTGACTCTTTAATGATAAGCGACTATCGGTTATGGTTCCACTCTTGTTCTTGATCATGTTCATGAGTTATATCCTCTTCGACTGATATATAGTTGTATGTACTGGATTTTATGCTTGCATTTTTGTTGTTTCTTGCATGTGCAGGTGTCCGATCACGGAGATCGTGAGGCCTATGATCTGCCAGGGTGAAGGAACGGGAGCACCACCTCTTCTACAAATGACAGCATTGGATTCCAAGTAAGCCTTCCTCGCAAGTCGGTTTATTTACAATTAGGAACCTGCACTGTAGCATGTTTGATTGTTGCTAGACCTGATCTGGGCTAGTGGGGATCACCTCTGTCCGCAGAGGGGATATACCTCCTCAACATAGAGCTCACCAGTGAGTTTTCTATTTATTAATTCAAACATCATATCCTATCATGGTATCATAGCTTCAAGTCGAAGCTAAGTGGACCTATGTTGTGTGTAGCGATCTGAGGAGGTGAGGATCCATGGAGGAGAACTGATTTTGGGTGAAGTGATCTATGAGTTGTAGATTTGGCTACAACATTCGGCATTACAATGTCTAAAAATTCTGCTTTCTAGAGGCCAACCGGAGGCCAACCGATGCATATGATATCCCTACATATACGATAAGTCTCGAATTTAATAAGAAATGTTGCTGGAGGAGATATGAAGGCATTGGTGGGCTTCAAGGCTGGGATTATCAATGAACACAACTTATTTTAGGTGAACGATGGCTGCATTGGATCGTTACAGCAAGATCCATGGATCATATGTCTGTGAGGATCGGATTGGATGTAACGTTTCTCATCATCTATCTGTGCTCACAACGGTTGATGGATCTGGTGAATTTTGGGGGAGTGATTGCTAACTGGAATAGATTGGTTGTGGCTCCACCTGATGCTCCCCTAAGAAAATATGTAATACTTTTTAGATAATTTTAGCATGCTCGATCATGCTTTGTTGCTACGTTCAAAGGAGAAGAGGCATGTTTTCTTGGGCGAGAAGAAAAAATTAAATTGACAGGTTTTGGAACTTGCACAAGAAAGTTTCTTGGTGATTACTAATTAAATGTTTTTCTCTGATTCGGCATAAGAAATTCTTTCTCTAGTGTCCATTTTTTTGTTCTCTCAGTTGTTGTTATTGTTTCAATTTCCACCTTAAATAAGTCAAAACTCAATGCCTGTATTCAACACATAACATAAATCATTTCATGTTGCTACTCTTCTTCCATGTGTTAACCAAGAAACAAAAATCTGAATGGATACTAGAGTGTTTCTTGTCCTTAGAACCGAGGAAGTCGAGTGGCTCCACCATGGACTTGAAAATGAGCAAGGCATGATGGCCCAATTCAAGATTGAACGATCAATCATGCACATCCCAGAAGATTTGAAAACGAAACCCATCTACATAGATTGTACCATTGACCCTAAATTTCCACACCAAATGTTTTACTTCCACCGCAATCTCCTTATAAATGCTGATAAATACTTTCGGATCACCATATCATTTTATTTGGCACTAAATTGATAACCCAGCTGCAAATAATCAAGTTCAGGTTACATTGGTGTTTTTTTCTTCAGATTTGGTTGTGTGGCATAAGAGCTACAATTTTCTTCACATGGTTCTACAGTTGAAGAGCTACAAAGGGATAAGTTCCCGCCTTTGTGGTAACGAGGTTGTTGGAGCTCATGAAAGGACTAAGGTGAGCCAGAAAGAAATCTAGAAGTAAGAAAAAGCTGGAATTTTCCAATATGGTTTCACTTTCATACATATTTGTCCCTGATGATATTTTCTTCATGAGGCTTGGTGATTTTATTAATGACCACGATTACCGAGAGATACAATATGTTCTACAACAATGTGAGATTGAAGACTCACGAACTGTTCTTCAATAAGGATGTAAAGAAGAACATATTTTTGAAGATAAAGAAGACCCACTAGCCGTTCTTGAGGAAGTAAAGAGGAACATATTGTTGAAGATCAATTGGACGACCCACATGAAGTTGATTGCAAAGACTTGGCAGAAGAATACAAATCTAAAATTTGAGATACAAAAATCGAGTCGAGTCCTTCAAAGGAAATTCAAAACAGCTTGGAAGCCACAACAAAGCTCAGAAGATCGGGTAGGCAGATTCAATTTCCTGCTAGATATAGGGAAAATGCCTTTATAACTAGTATGATGAATGCTATTGAACCTTCTAGTTATAGAGAAGCAAATCAATGTATTGAATGGAAAGAATCTATGGAACAAGAATATGAATCTATTCTTAAAAAAAAGCACTTGGGAGCTGGTTGAACTACCTGAAGGGAAACAAACCATAGGTTGTAAATGGTTGTATAAACCCAAGATTAATGCAGATGGAGCCATAGATAAATTAAAAGCTAGATTCGTAGCAAAGGGGTATTCACAAAAAGAAGGTATTGATTATGAGGAAACCTTCGCCCTTATAGCTAAACTAAACACTATAAGAATGATAATTTCTTTAGCTACTAGAAAACATTGCATGATTCACAAACTATATGTAAAGTATGCATTTTTAAATGGGGAGTTGAAAGAGGAGGTTTACTTAGAGCAAACTGAGGGGTTTGTTTAGAAAGGGAAAGAACATTTAGTTTTTACATTAAATAAAGCTTTACATGGACTGAAACAAGCACCTAGGTCATGGTATGAAAAGATAGATTCATTTTTTTTGTAACATAGTCACAATAGAAGTAAAAACGACCCTAATCTATATATTGTGAAAGGTGAAAAGGGGCGTATAGTGTTGATTTCTATGTATGTAGATGATCTAATTATTACAGGTGATGATGTTGATATAATCAAAGAAATGAAGCAAAAAATTTCACAAATGTTCGAAATGAAAGACCTTGGTGAGCTAAGATATTGTTTGGGTCTTGAGATTTGGAGAGATTCAGGAAAAAAATTTATGTCCTAGGGTAAGTATGTCAAAGGCCTACTAGAAAGATTCAGGATGGATTAGTGTAAGGTTGTAGCAGTACCATTACAACAAAACATTAAAATTCAATGTGAGGATGGCTCTAAAGAGGCAGATGCAACACTTTATCAACAACTTGTTGAGAGTCTAACCTACTTAACCACTCCTAGACTAGATTTGGCTTATGCAGTTAGTGTTCTAATTCAATTTATGTCCAAACCACTTGAGAGCCACTGAATTTAGCAAAAGGTGTTTTAATTTATCTACAAGGAACTGTAGATTATGGTATTATTTATACTGATTCTTTTGATGTTAGATTGACAGGGTTTACAGATTCCAACTGGGCTATAAATGTAGATGACCGAAGATCCATAATAGGTTATGCATTGAACATTGGATCTGGGGTGATTACATGGAGTAGTAAGAAATAGAAGACAATTTCCTTGTCCTCAGCGGAAGTAGAGTATCAAACTATGTGCGCAACAACATGTGAGGCAGTTTGGTTGTGGAGACTTCTCCAAGATGTTGGGGAAGAATAGAAAGATGCAAAAATTATCAGATGTCACAACCAGAGCTTAATCAAGCTTTCTAGTAATCTAGTGTTTCACAGGAACACTAAACACATTGATACACAATTCCACTTTGTGAGGGAGAAAGTTCAATCTAAAGAAATCCAACTTATATATTGTAAAACATGTGATAATTTTGCTGACATTTTCATTAAGCCTCTTGGAAAAATTAAGTTTGAAATTTTAAGGGAGATGTTAGGCATATTTGTGAACACCTTCTCCATTAAGGGGGAGTGTTGAAAGATAATGGAGAATCCTTAATTAGTGAGAGTTGGTTCACAACACCTTAGGATAGGAATTGGTTTCTATTTCTTAGGGTATGGTTCTAACTTCCCTACATCTATATATTATATATAATGGTTGAGTTGTATTGAGAATGTAGAGGATTTTGTAGAGCCAGACTCTCCTGGTTCACACTCTCTTTCATAGAGCTCATCAGTGAGTTTTCTATTTATTAATTCAAAAATCATATTTTATCATAGGTGATTTAATTGAGTTTATTTGGAGAAAGAGTAGAGAAAAAAAACTATTTTTATTTTAGAATTCATATAATTTAGAAAAGAAAAAAACATATAGAAATAATTAATATATAAGTTAAACATATATACATTTAAAAAAAAATCAACATGATTCTTAACCACTAAGATTCGTTCACACTTTATTATGGAAATTCTCAATTTATAAATAATATTTGTTATAATACCATGGACCAATATCATGGCCCATCTATACCACATATCCAAAAAACCATAACTCATTTAGTATGGGAACAATAACATATTTTTAAGTAATAAATTTGATTAAAAAATAGCTAATGCATAATTATTTTCATGATAAATCTAAACCTTTCACTTATAAGTACTACTAAGAATATTTTAAAGTATTATGTAAAAATTAAACCTCTACAATCGACATAATAACTATTAAAAATTAAATTAAAATCTCCAATACATTCTTTCAAAATAAACACCCCTCATAAAGATCATAACAAAAATAATCAAACTACATAAAAATATAATCACAAAATTCCGCTTACAACTACTTATTACAGTAAAATATAAAGTGTATTAATTTATTCTACTCCAATAATAATCTATTAATATCATCAGAATATATTATATCCTTATAGGTACAAGAAGGTTACTAAGTGAAGTATCTAGCAAATTGTATGATTTATCTAACAAAAAAATGTGAGATCAATAGAAGACTTGCATAGTTAACTTTTTATGAATTTTGTGTTGTTTATGTGAAGGAGAATAAAGTACATTCTATTGAAACTTCATTGTGCTATGTGTATGCCTATGGCATCTAGTAGGAAGTAAAAATACCATGTAACTCTTGGGAAGGAATGTGGTGTCAAGAAGTCGCGGTATCTCGAAGGAGTGGCATGTGATAACAAGGTGAATCACGGTGAGGCTAGGGAATATATATATCTTGTTTTTGTTGCATCTAAGAGAATAATAATGGTAACAAATGGCTCAAAATAAAATTTTTTGGGGAAAATGCAAGGGCTTTAAGGTTTTCATTTCGAGGGACTCTGGGAATACTCAAATTCAGGCCCCTGCTAGTTATTCTACCGTAGTTGGTAGTTGAATTTGCAAGCACCGAAACTAAAATACCACCACACCACCGACCCAAGTGTGGGACCTGTTAGCAACCTATAATATAGGGGTCATATTTTTGACTTGACTATTGCTAATTTTGTAAATTTGCACATAATTTTCCTTCTGCAAGTTGTATTCACATATTTTGTAAAAAATCAAAAAAAAAAAATCAAAAAGAGAGTAAAAAGTCTAAATAGAATAATCAAAAGACTTAGAAAAAATAAGATACCCCAAAAGAAAAAATTAATAAAACATGAAAGTGAGCAAGCATAAATGCCACTACTTTTTACTTTTTGACTATGGCAGAGTGTCAATAAATGCCATTAGTCCATGATGAGTTAAATAGTTCAATCTTAACTTATCATTGTTTCAATTTCCTTGTTTTAGATAGAGAATAACGAGTTGTTAGACAGTTTAATCCTAACAATTCAGTAGCTAGGTAGAGAAATAAAGTGAATCCAACAGTTTAGTCAGAAAAAATAAATGCTATGAAGGTTGCTAGCTTAAATGCACCTTATTATAAAAGAAGAAAAAATGTTAGCATGGTAAGATGGGTAGGTAGAAGAAGGTGAAAAATCTCATTGTGATGTAAATATCATGGGCTTCAAAATAATTAATTTCCCCTTCCCATAGTCATGAAACATTCTAAACTATCAGTCAGAAAGGCTTAAGGCATTTCCTTGAATTCTGTTGGGACCGGACACAAGGCTCTATGACTGATTAGTTAAAAAATGTGAAATGTCTATATTAATCCCTTAATTACATAATTTTTCTTTCATGCACTCAACCCCTCTAAAAATCCTAAGTAAAATCTCATTTTTACTTAAAGGCACTTGTAATTCCTATTTAGCTAACTTCCTACATCATTAAAACACAATAAACCCTCAAAATAACATTATATCATGAGCTAAGTGATAAGATCAATGAAAATTATCTTCTATTTCACTTTACTTGTTATGAATATGTGTTTTGAGTATTCCATGTCCTATTTTCATACTAACCTTAAATTATATATTAACTACCTATACAACTAACCTTTTCCTATTATATAATTCTTTTTTTATAGATAAATCCCAAAAACCCACTTATTATAACTTAAGCCAAAGTTATTTATTCCCACATGTTTAAATAAAACCCCCCTTTATAACCCCTTTGGCTAAGTTTATCCTTATATGTAATCCCGACCCTATGGTAATTAAGTCTTCTCGATTTAATTAACCATATAAATAAAATATATGAAAAATATTTAAACATATGTTATATATGTTTTAAGCCAAAAAATCCCCAAAGTTTCATCTAAACAAAACTTCAACAAAAATAAACCCATTCCCTTGTATATTTCCCTTCCCGACCCCCTAACCTTGGTTAAAATTTTGATTAACCTTCTCGATCATCCTTTCCATTGTAAGGAAGCCAATTTATATATAAATCTCATCAAAAGACCTATTCCCATCGAGATTCAATCTAGACCCTTCGATCCTCAAATCTTTTTGATCCAACGGTGAGAAATCTACGCGATAAATCAATATATGTATCCCTCCCCATCGTGATTGATAAACAACTATCTGATCTCCTCTTTATTCCCAAGATCTATGGCCCATGTTGAACCTAATAAGTGATCATTCCCTGCACCTTCCTTTTGATCGTAACCGTTCGCTCGCTAAAGCCAGATCCGACGGTCATAATCCATTTTCGTGTTCAAAAACTAATCGATCAATGTTTCGAAAAGTCGCGCAAAATGGGTGGTTTTTCCAAACCACCCCGCGTCGACGAGTTGTGATCTCATTGTGTTGCATTCTAAAAGCTTATTACCGCTTACCACTATTGACCCGCGCGAATACCACTGGCAGTATTCGAAAAACCATACCTGCTTAACCATAATTTAATGTGATTTAACTGTGGTTTACACCATAGGTTTAATACATTAAAATTATATTTTTCATTCAAACTTTCACCTTTTGCGCTTTAAACCTGTGAAAAGATTTGCAGAACCTTTTTTCCTCAAAATTTCACCATTTAACCTCTGAGAGCCCGTGCATAGCTTTTTTCCCTCGTTTTTAATCATCCAACACCATTTTTGAAGCCAAATTGCCCTGCAATTCGACTACAAAGTAATGCATTACCTTCCAAGAGACCATTTCAGCAGAAATTGAAGATCAAGCGCAACTGCTTAAACGTATTCAAACCCCAATTATACTAGTTTCAGGTACTTTTCATCAAAACTTACCCACCTCACTTCAAAATTCCTGCTATTACTTGTAAATTCTTGAATTGAACATATAAAAATTGCAGAAAAAATTCCATCTTACAGGGGAAACTCTACCAAAATTTCCCCAGAATCCCTAATTGCCATTTCTTGTAGTTTTTTCCCAAACCCTGGCCTTTTTCACTGCTAAAATTGATCGTAACACACATTTTGAACATTAAAACCCTTGTTTTATCTAAAACCCTTCTCAGAAACCCTTTTTTACCAGTAAAATTCACCAAGAAGCCCTTGTTTCTAATAAAACAATTTAGCAAACCGTTTAAGCTTGCTTTGTTCAATTTAAAAATGACAAAGAAACAAGTAACTCCTAAAAATGGAGGCCTAAAGCCTCAAAAGAAATCTTCTAAAAAATTCCCTCAACTTGAGTCTTCCAAAATTGACAAACCAACCCCTGCACTCACTGCTGATTCCACAAAGGTGGTCAGGCCAGTCCAGCCTCCAATCACTTCCCCAGAGAATAGTCCCTTAGTTGACCTTGATTATAGAATCCTGGACCCTACTATAGAATTTAACTTTCTTGATGTTTACAATTGGTGCTTTGGTAAGTCTGTAGAAAACGGCGACAAAGATATTCCAGTCTGGGAGTCAAATTTTCCAAACTACATTGTTCCTCAAACTCATCCATCCCCTAATTTTGTCAGAGTATGTCAATCCTTTTATCAAGATGCATTATAAACAAAGATAAATAAGTCGTGTTTTACATCAATGAAGAGTCAATAAATTCCATGCTGCAACTAAATCCTGACTCCAATGTTGCTTCATTGTCCATAAAGGAGTTGACTCAAAATTATCTAGAGCTTGAATTTGCTTCTAAATTCTAAGTCTTCCAAAATTTTTGTCCTAAGCAAGTTGATATTCCCAAGCTTAATCCTCCTTTTGATACCTTTGACTTCCTAGATGAAACCAGGCAAACAGTCTCAATGCTATTATTCATATTAGGATACACCAATGATGAATTCATAGATGTGGCCATATTAGGTTTTTTGTCAACTCTGAGTCCTGGCCAATCTCCTTATATAGTGTACAATTTTTCTAAATTCATTGCAGGAAACATGCATTATCAGTTGTCAAGATTATCAGAAGAAGGAGTCTTCAGATACACATCATATCTTCTTCACCTCTTTTTGTATTATCAAGCAGAGAAGTTCCCCATTGAATTTCAGAAAGTGGATCCAGAGGGAAATGTTCTTTCAGTTGTGTTTTGGTCATCAATTTTAAGAAAATGGAATAGAGAATATAGCTTTGCAGTTTTCAATCACCTGTTTTTAGTGCCTGCTATGAATCTGTTGAACAAAGAGCAGACCCCTAGGATCAATGAAGAGACAAAGAGAATTCTACAGTTGTCTGAGAGCTGTAAAATAGGGGACTGGTATTTATATAAAAGTTACACATAAATTAGAGTATATGGTGCACTCTTGGCCCCATATAAACTACCAAGATTTGTTACAACAAGGATATTTGCATTGGAATATTTGAGGCAACTATTGAATGCTGATGAAATTAATTTCATAGATTCCAAGAAAAGAAAAACCTAGTTTAAACTGAAGAATCAAATTGGGCCATTTATTGTAAATAATAGAGAAGCATCCAATGAAATCAATGTGAAGTTGAAAGAGTACAAATTTCCATATATTTTCATGTGTAATTATGATCCACAAGGTATTTTAAGCACACTAAGAGTGAAATGCAAGTTTCCTGTCTTCTTGCATGATTCTAAGTGCCATATTGAAAAGTATGCTAACAAAATTGAATGGGAGCCCAACACTCTAGTTGATGATGATTCACTGGAAATGCAGAGAAAAAATGGAAAGGGTAAACAGGTTGAACAAACACAGGTGGCGACAATGAGCAAAGAAACTGAAAGTCTATATAAAAGGAGCAGAGAAGGATATAGTTTCATAGCTAAAACTATTCAGGATAAAAGATTCAGAATTCCTTACAGCAAGAAAAGTAAAATGACAGATGAAGAAAGGACTAAAGCTGTTAATATTGAAGATAATGAAACTAATGATGAAGCTATAAGAATAGTGACTGAAACACTTAAAGAGCTTCAAAATGTCAAAATCAGAACACAACAAAAGGATACATTCATGGGAGATAATCAAACAAATATTGATATGCCTTATTCTTTTAAGGAACTTGACAACACAAAGTCAGAAATTCAAATCAGGTTCAGACAGATCAAAGAGAAGAATGAAGAAATTAAGAATCAAACATATTCTAGATTCCTTAAGGAAAAGCCTGGAGACGAGGATAGACTTCTTTCAGCTTTTGATTACTCTTCTAATAAATTAGTAATGTCATTTTTGAAGCCTGCAGTGGCTAATTCAAAATCAGTAGCAGATTATTCCAAAACATATTTTTAAGTTGATGCAAATGCCATTCATGAATTGGATCAAATAGAATTTCATAGGAGCAATACTGAAATGCTATATTCTAAAATTGTCAGTAAAACTATGAAATCGATTTTCTTGAGAAAACAATTCGCAACCTTCAGAATCAAATGAAATTGGACAAGGCCTCATTATATGCCAACAATTTGAGGATCAAATTACTAGAATATTTGGTGATTGAAGCAGGAGTTGAACCTGCTAACATGGAGATTGAAAAGACTTTGATTAAACAGAAAAATGAGGATATAGTTGCCCTCAAAAAGCATCTAAAGTTGCCCCAAAATGAAAATCCTCAAGAAAAGGAAATTCTTCAGCAAAAAACAACTTGTTCATGAGATGATTGCTCAAATAAAAGAAATGGAAAGTCAATTGGAAGCTTCCATAAGAGAAAATGAAAACCTAAAGAAAACTCAACAGGTTCACATTCCTACAGTAATCCCTACTGTAAATACAGTTGTTCCATCCACATTAGTAGAACACTTGGTGCCACAAGGAGTAATGGCCTCTGCAGTGCCAATAACTTCTCATGAAATATCTGCTTCTTCTTCCTCAACTTCACAGATCAATAAAATACAGGACAAAGCTGCCATAATCAGAGCCATGGAAGAGATGTCAATTAAAGAGAAAGAAATAATTAATTTGAAAGGCACTATTAAGAATCTATAATCTTACAAAAGAGATGCCTTGATTACTTCCAAAGGGCATGAACAAATGGCAGATAGACTGCAAGAACAGGTTAAAATTCTTCAAGCACAGGTGAATCTTACTGATCAAGTTGCATATATCAAAAATATTTTATGGACAAAGATCATTGAAGGCATTCATTCTCAATGGCCTTCAGTTCAAATAATTTATGAGCAAAAAGAGTTACTACAGGCTACTAATGCAGAAATTGACAAAACTAAGAGAGAGATTGAAAATAAGCCAGCTCAAGCACTTCAACTCATAGCCTTTTTTAACAGCAAAAACAGGGAAGAGTTGGAGGAGTTAAAAATCATTGATAGGACATAGACCATCCTACAAATCAAGAAAGTCATAAATAAAAGGAACCTGGTGAATAACTTGGAAAACAGGTGTAAAGACATGAATTTGGCCATCTCAATATTTTGGGCCAAATCCAAAATATTATCAGAAGCAAGTTTTCCAGATATTCATGCATTGAATGACAAGTTGATGCCTCAGAAAGATTATGATTTAAAAATCAGAACTCATGCTAAAAATCAAGCCAAACAACCACTGCCACAAGGATCACCAAGTGGCAAAGCACTTCTTCAGTATTTCTAAAATCTATTCTTTTTAGAAAACGAAATTAAGCATATGTTCACTTTAAAGCCTAATTTTTCCAAATATACTAAAGATGATGAAATTTATAGGAAGCTGAAGAATATGAAGATTCCTACTTCAGAACAGTGGCAAGAATTCACAGATCTGCTGTGAATTTGATATAAAAATTACTTGGAAGCTCTTATTTTACTTTTACCTTGTGGTGAAAAAATCAGTGTCAAAGTGTATCAGGGTTAAAGTGTATTAGTTAAATCAAATTTTTACTGCTGGTCATTTTTTATTACAACAGTGAAACAGTCAAAAGCAGAAGATAAAGAATATCATATCAGAAGATGAAAAAGAAAGAGTACTCCACAAGCTATCATCCATGAGAAAATGTATCTATTGCCAGCAACGCTCATAGCACATCAACAATCAGTTTAAATTAGAATATTCAGTTCTATTTTTTTCATGTAAAAGGGAACAACTTGCAAACTTTTTTGCAGCTATCCCTCTTATTATGTTTTCTTTCCTATTTTTTATTAAAACATTATCTCAATTTATGAGATATTTTGTAAACAATTTTATGTATAAATACTTCATAATTCGAAGTATTCAGGGTGGAATAAAATTTCTCAAGGCCACTATAGTCATTTTGCTGGATATATTGAAGTTGGTGTGAGTCAATTAGCGAAGCAGCAGATTGGAAACAAGATTAGAGATAATCATAACTAAGGATTCTCGTGGTGATAAGATAAGTCTCGTCTTTTTCCTATTTTCAGTGTTTTTCTTAAAAAATCTACATACATCCATTTAATGTGCTTATTTTCTGTAATGATCAACTAAGGAGAATTTAAATAGGATTAGTGATAATAAGCTCCCTGTTTTAAACTAGTTGGCATTTTTATGTTTTCTTCTTGATGACCGGACCATAGAATTATAAATTTCTCTAGGTTCCAGTTTGATCCCCTCCTTCAATCCTATTTTCTGTAACTTGAGGATTCTTAAGGTCCCTTTTGTTTAGATTTCATCCATTGCATCAAAAAAGCCTATTCAAAGCCCTAGAAGGTCATCTATCATGCCCTTAGTACACTTCCATATTTAAGTCTTATTTCCTAGCTCTGCTTTCCTAGAGAGTTGACTCCATTGCCCAATGTTCTGGTAGATCCCTCTGGTTTACCTTGAAACACTTTTTATTCCTACCACACTTCTAAAATAAGTCCTATTGCTCACTCATAGCTAGCCTAAAATCCTTTACCAAAACAAAGCTAAATCTTTAGGGGAGATCTCTCTCCGGAACTCACGAAGGCTAGATCCTGAATTCTAAAAGCGGTTCTTGGTTACCCATGGTTTTCTTAACTACAAAAATCCTCATCCCAAAACCTGAGAATTACTAGGGTGATAACATACTGGCGACCATACTGGGGATTTAACCACTCTCCAGTTTTAAATTTATTCTTGAAGGAAGATATTTAATTATATATTTTCTACTTTAGGATTGAGTTTAAAGGTTGTGGGTATTTTACCCAATAAACATTCTGGCTCCCAAGAAATTCTACTACACTAGATCCAACCCAGATCCTAATCCTCCAGAGATAGTAGATAATCCTAACCAGATAGGAAAAAAGAAGAAAAAACAAAGTGATAGTTCTGAAACTGAAATACCTATGAGAAGGGTTGATTCTTTACCCAAAGAATTGGTAAGCTTATCAGACATTGATTTTGACTTAAAGTTTGAGAAATATTTATTTAGAAAAAAATCTGAATAGGATTTAAAAGAAATTATTTTAGATCTAGTTTTTACTTCTTATGTAAGTGAAAAACATAAAATTATTTATGTTCCTACTAAATCAGATCAAACTGAAGGTAAAAGTCCAGTTAAAAGGGTAATTAGCACAAAAATCAAAGACATTGAAGAAGCTATTAAGTTAGCTAAATTTTTGTCTAAATTTAAACCCCCAGTCTCTGAACTATATACAACAGCCTTTCCAGCATCATATTCAACTATGTATGCTACTACATCATTTACTGATTCTGCTGTCAGTTCACCTTAAGAGCCCATAAGCCCTGAGTTGCCTCTATGTCAAAGAATCATATACTCATCATATCCACAATCCACTACTAGTTTATCAACTAATCCATTCATCCCTAAGCTTCCCTTGCAGACCAAAGTAGTATATCCATCATTTACCCAACCCATTACAACTACCATTAGCCATACTACTTTTGTTTCATCCCCATTACCAAGCTCCTCAAGTACATCCATTGTAATAACCAGCACTATCCCTCCTACCACAAGTGTACCTCCCAGTCCGCCTAAATTCCAATCCATGGCAGCCCGATATGCTCCCTTGGTCTTACCTTAGAATCTTCGTGACATGCCCCAGAACTACCAAAAAGATATTCCACTGTTTGATAATCTTTCACAGATTACTGCACAACAACACATTACTAGAATGAATGATTTCTAGGAAGTCTATGAAATAGATGAGTTTGATGTCCAAATGATACTATTTTATTAGAGCTTAATTGGAGAGGTGAAAACTTGGTTTAAAGCTTTAGGACCTGGTAGCATAATAGACCTAGCTGCATTCCATAGAGCCTTCCTTAATAAATGGGAGAAAAAGAAGAACCCTATGCAAATACTATCTGAATTTGATGTTGTCAAGAGAGCCCCAAATGAAACTGTCCAAGACTTTTGCACAAGATATAACAACATATACAATGCCATTCCTACAGACCTTAAACCTACCCCATATTCTATGCTACTGAAATTCCCTGGTTGTTTTGACGTAGATATGGCTTACTAACTTAGGGAAAGGGATGCAAATACTTTAGAGAAAATGAAACAAAATGTTGTAGGTGTATAAATCAACATACTTGCAAAGAAGGCCAGAATGAGAAATGAAAGAAGGGTCACCATTAAAGAGGAAGCATCTCACTTGGATAGTAAATTTGATTTCATTACTAAAGCACTAGAAAACGTAGTTGACAGACTAGATCAAATTGAAAAGAAACCACAATGGGACAATCAATCCGAGATCCGGAATCCAAATTACAAAAAAAACACCAACCCCGGGAAAGGTAAGGAACCTTCCCCTGATCAGAATATAAGAACCCAATTTCAAGAAAACTTTGTATAAAGTTCACAAAACAGTGTTGATGAGGAGGAATACATAAACATTTTTATGGGGATTGATAAAAACAATACCATTTTCCTCACCCAGGAGGACCAAGAACTCTTTGAACTTCAACAGATCAAAGTAGAATCTAGAGAATCCTATGATTATAAAAAAGGTTATGATTTTGCAATAAATGAAATTAACAGTCAATACAACCTTACGAGCAAGAAAAACAATGATCCTGCTATAAAAATTAATGCTTCAAACCAACAAGAAAAAAACAAAAAGAATTCTGATACTTCTAAATAAAAATTCTTGCAAATTCTTCCTAAAGATAGCAAACAGAGTTCAAACCTGACTAGTCCTAAAAAACAACAAGGCCCAAAGATTGTAGATATTACTGATGAGGTGGCACACTATTCCAAAGATGTTTCAAAAGCTAATTCTCCCAAAGCCACAAATTCAACGACAGTCATTGAGCCAAGAAATAATCCTACTGACTTTAAAAAATATGATCCTAAACCTTCTGTTGAGAATCCTAAAATTGATAAAACTCCTGTTAATCCTCAAACCATTCTTGAAAAAATGACTAAAGATAGCAGGAACCAAGAAAATCAGACAGAAGACAAGAAAAGAGCTCAAAACAGGAAAAATAGTAGAAACTCAAGAAAATTCATCACAAACAATAGTCCCCAAAGAAGAAATGATTCAAACCATTAGATCTCAACCATCATTTAATATGAAATCTGAAATATCCAAATTGAAAATAGTTGTTCCCTTAGTAGAACTCGCTAAAAATGATTTATATAAATCAATGATTTCTGATATATTGAATGTGAATGAGAATGAAGATGAAAATAACATGAATGAAGATAGGCCTAAACTAATTTTTGGTCCCAATGTTGATGGAAAGCATTCAGATGGGTCGGTACCCCCATTTTCTTTAAGTCTTACCATACATGACCAAATATTACATAATACTATGCTAGATACTGGAGCTTCCCACAATTTAATACCTAAAGCTATAATGGAAACTCTTAATCTAGACATAACCAGACCCTATAAGGACCTATTCTCATTTTATTCATCCAAAGTCCAATGTATTGGTTTGATTAAAGATCTATGTGTTAACCTAGTCCAATATCCTAGTAAGAGTATGATCATGGACGTTGTAGTAGCTGACATCCCGCCAAAGTATGGCATGCTTCTTTCTCGCTCATGGGGAGAAAAGTTGCAGGGATCTCTACAACTAGATATGAGTTATGCTACTGTCTCTGTATTTGGACAGCCTAAGAAGATTTATAGAGAGACCTTGATGAAGTACATGATCAGTAGTGCAGACAGACCTACAAATTATCCAATTTATTCTACTCCCACTGATCTTGATTCTTTTATTCTTAGTAACTCTGATCAAAATGAAAATCCAACTGAACTCACTGATAAAATACTTAAAATCATGGATGATTATATTGGTCATGAAGCTTTGTGGCATCTAGATTTTGATGGATATGTTAATAAATTTGGAGTTGGAGCTGGTGTTTGGATCACAAATGTTGAAACAAGTCATTCTGAAGGGCATGTTTTTAGATTAAACTTCAAATGCACCAATAACATGGCTAAATATGAAGCTTTAATCTTAGGCCTGCAAATTATAAGAAAAAAGGGAGGAAAAAGAATAATGGTTTTTGGTGATTCTGAACTAGTTATAAAACAAATCAACACAAAGTATTTAGTTCATAACCCCAGACTTGCAAGATACAGAGAAACAGTATTGGAACTACTTGAAGAATTGTTAGAAGGTAATTTTGCTGTCATCCCTCGAGATCAGAACATATAGGCCCATTGCTTAGCTACTTTTTCCAGCAGTTGTAAAATTCATTTTTCACCATTGCAAAAATACACTGTTGAGATTAAATATAGGCCTATTGTTCGTGACAATGTAAAATATTGGAAAAATTTTCAAAAGATCAGCAAATTTATCACTTTTTGAATAATGAACATGAATTTCAAAACTATCAAATTGATAATGAATGTAATATAGATCCACCTTGTGATATAGATTTAAATTTGTGTCAAATAGATGATTTAGATTATTTAGATGTACATAAGTTTGAAAAGCCTACTATTTTTACTCAAAGTGACATTGATGAAATGGAAAAAATAGAAATAGAGGAATTGATTGAAGATGAAATAGATTTGATCGATTTAAAAAATAACATTTTACCCATAGGTTTAACTCCTCTAGAATATTTATTTGACTCTAATGATGTTCCCATAAAGCCAAAAGTGGAGCTAGTTAAATCTGACATGGAAGAGTATAACTTGCGGATAGATAATAAACCAAGAATAACCAAAATATCCAAATCCTTACCATCAAATGAAAAGGATAAATACATTAAACTTTTAAAAGATTTTCAAGATGTATTTGCATGGAGCTATGAAGACTTAAAAAATTATAACATAGACATTATCCAACATAAAATTCCTTTAAAAGAAAATCAGAAACCTTTTCAACAGAAGCTCAGAAGGATTAATCCGGTTTTGTTACCCTTAGTTGAAAAAGAAATCAAAAGAATGTTTGATGCTAAGATAATTGCACCATTCAAATTTTCTGACTGGATATATAATATAGTGCCAGCCAAAAAAAAGACAGGAGAAATCAAACTATGCATAGGCTTTAGGAATCTTAATAAATCATCCTTGAAGGATAACTACCCCTTGCCAAAAATGGACCATATTTTACAGAGGGTAGCAAGTTCTTCCAAAATCTCTTTATTAGATGGTTTCTCTGGTTACAATCAGATTCTAGTTCACAATGATGACCAAACCAAAACTGCTTTTACCACTCCATGGAGCACTTTTATGTATGTGAAAATGCCTTTTGGGTTAAAAAATGTAGGGGCTACATTTCGAAGGGCCACAGATATTTCCTTTGCTAAGGAAATCCATGATTTTTTAGTCATTTATTTGGATGATATTACTGTGTTTTCGAAAACAAATGATAATCACTTGGATCATCTGAGAGAGATTTTTATTAAATGCATAAAATATGGTGTATCTCTGAATCCAAAAAAGTCCATTTTTGGGCTAGAAGAAGTAAAATTTCTAGGTCATATCATTTCAAAAGAAGGCATTAGAATAGACCCTGCAAGAATCGAAGCAATCCTAAACATTCAACCACCTAGGAACATTAAAGAACTCCAAGCATTCTTGGGAAAGATCAATTTTCTAAGAAGATTCATATCAAATCTGGCTGAGATTTTAAAATATCTTAACAACATGCTTAAAAAGGACTCCTCAATTAAATGGACAATAAAGGCCAAACAATCTTTTGAATCTATCAAACAGGCCTTAACTAAAGCACCAGTCCTAATTAGTCCAGATTACACAAAAGATTTTATAAGATTTTCCTTTGCATCCGAACACACCATTGCTGCAGTTCTTCTGTTGAAAAATAATCAAGGCTTTGAACAACCCATTGCATTTTTTAGTAAAGCTCTCAGAGATGCACCACTAAAATACAACGTAATAGAAAAATAGGCTTTGGCTCTGGTTAAAGCTATAAATTATTTGAGAGTGTATATAATTCATTCACATATAATTACATATATCCCCAATGCAATAGTTAAAGAAATTTTGACTCAAGATGGACCAGAAAAAAGAAGAGGAAAGTGGATGGCCATCATCCTTGAATATTATCTGGAAATTAAACCAACCAAATTCATTAAAGGACAGGGTTTAGCCAGACTGATGGCTGAATTTAATTGTGATGCCTTAGATATTAATTTCATTGCACAAGTAGATGAACAGGAGGAGATGGCGACTTCATCGATCAGTGAGGCCTTTCAAGACTCACCCTGGTACTCTAACATAATTCTTGTACTTCCAAACTTACAAGCTCCTCCTGGACTTACCAAAACCAAGGCAATATTTATCAAGCAAAAAGCAATGAAATTCTGTATCTTAAATAATGCACTATATTGGAGAGAAAGTACTGGGATTTTACTTAATTGTTTATTGAAATTTCAAGCTGACAAAATCCTTAAAGAATTTCATGCAGGTGACTGTGGTGGACATATATACTGGAAGAGCACAGCTGATAAAATACTCAGAGTTGGTTTTTACTGGCCATCGTTATTTTCAGATGTTAAAAAATTTGCTACCTCTTGCCATCAATGCCAGATATTTGAAGGTAAAAATAAATTGTTACCATTACCCCTGAAACCAATATCCACTGAAAAATCATTTCAACTATGGGGGTTAGACTTCATAGGTGAAATTCATCCTCCATCCTCAGGTCAACACAAATGGATTCTAACTGCTACTGATTACTTTACTAAGCGGATTGAAGCAATTCCCACTAGGAAAGCTACAGACTCAGTTATTATCTCATTCATTGAAAGTAATATTTTGTCTAGATTTGGATGCCCACACAAAATTATCACAGAAAATGCTGCTGCTTTCAAATATAAGAAAATGATTGCTTTCTTCCATAAATATCATATTACCTTAGGTCATTCCACAACATACTACCCCCAAGGTAATGGTCTGGCCGAATCCTCAAATAAAATTTTAGTCAACATCATCAAAAAACTACTCCAAGATAATAAAAAGACATGGAACAAGAAGTTGATCTGTGCCTTTTGGGCTAATAGGCTTACTACAAAAAATTCCATCGGAACTTCACCATATCAAATTTTTATGGTACAGATGCAGTTTTTCCTTCTTCCTTGGGTGTCCCAGTCATGAAGATCATCCAGGAATTTCAGGTTGAAACTAATGACATTCAAAGAAGAATCAATGATACCATACACCTTCAACAAACCAGAGATGAAGTTTATCAAAATTCACAAGTTTTACAGGACAAGATGTTGTGTAACCAGCTCCAAAAATAGAAGAAAAGAGATATCAACGTCTTAGAAATAAGCCACTTCGAGGAGGCAACCTCCAACACATTACATAAATGAACAATTCTTGGATGATACAATTTACAAAACCTCCTTTATATATATAGGAGTCCATGTGGCCATAATGTAATCCTAGTGGGCCACAATGTAATCCTAGCCGACCTAACAATAATAATTTAAGGGCATGATGATAACAAAATGGGGGTTACAAGGGTACAATAATAATAATAAGGGGGTTACACTAATAACAATAAGGGACTATACTAGTAATATAGGGACCTAACATGCCCCTCTCCTTCAAAAAAGTGTTGTCCTCAACGCTTGAGTAGATTTGGGTGCTTCTGTATAAAATTCTCATCCTCCCATGTAGAATCTTCAGTGGGTAAGTTCTTCCACTTGATGAGATACTCTGAAATTGATCGATTCTGTAGCTGTCGAGTTCTTGTTTCCGTGACCGCTTCAGGTTCCAATATGATTTTTCCTTCCTCATCAAGTTCTTGCAATATTGTTTGAACTGGAAGATTTTCACCTATAACCTTCTTTAAGCATGAAACATGGAAAATTGGATGCACTCGTGAAGAAGCAGGAAGCTCCAATTTGTATGCCATAGTACCAATCCTTTGCAACACCTTGTAAGGACCATAGTACTTTGGCGATAATTTATTATCCTTCTTAGCTTGCTTGAGGGACATTTTTTTGTATGGTTGTAGCCGTAAAAATACCCAATCTCCCACATCAAAACTTCTCTCGCTGCGATGTTGATCTGCCTGTTGTTTCATTCGATTTTGTGCCAAATTCAGGTTATCCTTTAAGAGTTGGAGAACTTCTTGCTGATGCTCGATGTGATCTTCCACTGCTTGAACCTTCGAATTTTCCCTTAAATATGATGTGATGGATGGTGGATGATATCCATAAAGTGCCATAAATTGGGTCATTTTTGCTGCAGTATGGAAGGAAGTGTTATACCACCATTCAGCGAGAGGTAACCACTTGACCCATTGTGTTTGTTTATCAGATACAAAACAACGAAGATATCCTTCCAAACATTTATTTACTATTTCAGTTTGACCATCAGATTGAGGATGATAAGATGAGCTATGAGCTAATTTAGCACCCAAACAAGAAAATAACTCCGTCCAAAAATTTCCAGTAAAAATGGGATCTCTGTCGCTCACAATAACCCTTGGGCTTCCATGTAGCTTTTGAATTCTGTCTATAAATGTAGTAGCAACTGTACTTGCTTTAAATGGATGAGATAATGCACAAAAGTGTGCATACTTGGTAAGTCTATCAACTACCACCATGATGACACTCTTTCCTTCGGACTTAGGTAAACCTGTGATAAAATCCATTGAAATCTCCTCCCAACACTGACTTGGAATGGATAAAGGTTGTAGAAGTCCCGGGGTCTTAATTGTCTCCACTTTATTCTGCTGGCAAACCAAACATTCCGCCACAAACTTTTGAATATCAGATTTAAGGCCATCCCAAAAAATATCTTTCTTCACCCTGTGGTAAGTTTTTAAAAATCCTGAGTGTCCTCCTAAAGGAGAAGTGTGCAATTCCAAAAGAATCTTTTGTTTTAGTTGGGAATTCTTACAAAGATATAAGCGATCTTTGTACCATAAGGAATCATTTTTCCAACTAAATGTATCGTATGTACTAGGATCTGCTTCAACTTTTAGAATGAATGTCCACACATCTTTGTGACCCATTTTTTCCGCTCTTCGAAGATAGCTCCGTTCCAAAAGTGTTTAAGACTATCATGACCGTTTTACCTTTGAAGTGTCTTCCATTAGGTAAGTTCTCCATTTCTTTAGTGCATGCAATATTGCTAACATTTCTTCATAAATTAGAGATCGTAAATACTTTCTTGATTGTACGGGCCGACTTTCAAAAGAAATGCTTCCTTCCGCATTAAAACAACACCAATTCCATTTCCTGAGGCATCACATTCCACAATAATGGTTTTTGTGAAGTCTGGCGTAGCTAAGACTGGTGCTAGGCACATTGCCTCTTTAAGATATTCAAAGGCCTTAGTTGCTTCAGGAGTCCATGAAAATGCATATTTCTTCAATAATGTTGTTAGAGGTGCCACTATTCTCCAATCATTTTTAAAAAACTTGCGATAATACCCTATTAACCCAAGAAACCCTCACAACTTCTTTATGGTTGTGGGGAATTTCCATTCCTTAATGGATTTAATTTTGTTATGGTCTACCTTAACACCCTCATGAGATACAATATGACCCAGATATTCCACCTCTTGTACTCCAAAGGAACATTTGGATGTTTTTTCATATAATTGTTTCTCCCCGTAATAGTTTGAGCACCTTGTCAACATGTTCAACATGATCCTCCCAAGACCGTTTGCGATTAGCATATCATCAAAAATACTAGTAATAAATTTTCTAAGGAAGGGTTTGAAAATGGAATTCATCAACCCTTGAAATGTAGAAGGTGCATTGGTAAGGCCAAAAGGCATGAAAACTAATAATGACCTCATGAGTTCGAAATGTTGTTTTTGGAATATTCTACTCTTCATTCTAATTTGATGATATCCAAACGAAGATCCAACTTGGTAAACAACAAGTAAATCGCTTCATGTAATTCATCCAATAATTCATCAATCACAAAGAATGGAAATTTATATTTAATGGTGAGCTTATTGAGCTCCTCATAACCGACACATTCGCCATGATCCATCCTTCTTGTGTACCGAATACTACAGGATCAGAGAAAGAACTTTGACTAGGTTGAATTATACTGGCCTCTAACATTTTTGCAACCATACGTTCAATTTCACTCTTTTGGACATAAGGATATCTATAAGGCCTGATGTTTTGAGGAACACTTCCTGGAATCAAATGAATATAATGATCATGATCATGAATAGGTGGGAGTCCTTGGGGAGTTTCAAACACCTTGGAATGATCGTCCAAGGCTTTTTGGAGATCTGAAGAAATAGATGATTTTGGTGTTGGAACTTCTAGTGAGCATAATTGTGCAATTACGCCTCGTTGTTCTTTCTTTAGAAGCTTTTTCATGAAATTATAGCTTATTATCTTTCCCGGCTTCCTTGCAATACCCCGTAATTCAACTTCCTTTCCTTCTAAAAAAAATTTCAAGAAAAGTTCTTGAAAATTAAAAGCTATTGTCCCCAAAGATTGTAACCATTGTACTCCTAGTACAACATCAGCACCTCCCATAGGAATGGAAAGCATTGGACTATTCAATACATATTTCATGGTTAGCTTGATATTATGGCATTTTCTGCAGCAATTTATATTTTCTCCATTTGCAACCATCACTTGACATTCTCAACAGATAGGAAGAAATTAAATTCCTTGGCTATCTTACATTGAATAAAATTATGGGTACTACCTGAATCAATCAACACTATTACCTTTTTCTTCTTGATAAGTCCTTCTATCTTGAGAGTTTGAGGAGTGGTAATTTCTGCCAAAGCATTACACGATATGGTCAGACTCATTTCTTCTTTCTCTAGGGATGGTTTCTGGTGTATATCCTCTTCTTTTGACATTTCTTGCTCATTTTCTTCCTCCTCTTCACAATCTATGTAAAATAATTTCTTCTCACACACTAATGACCTTTAATGTATTTGTTACCACAACAGTAGCAAGCCATTTTCTCTTTTTTTCTTCCAATTGTTGTGGTGTCAACCTTGTAGGTTGTGGAAATCTAGGCATAGCAACACTTCCTTCTTTTATGCAGAATTGAGTGGTAGGCTTCCTCGTCACCATTATTCTACATTCAACTTTTCATTCCAACTCGAATGCTCTTCTCCAATGAATTTATTCCAAAACGCAAACTTCATGTTGAATGTTATCCTTTAAAGTGTCTATGAAAAGATCAATCCTGTGTTCCTCTGTAATATCAGTTACCCTTATATTCAATTTTTGGAAGTCCTCAATGTGTTGCCCCACTAAACCCTTTTGTTTGAGATTTATCAATTGGCTAAAGAAGGTGTTGCTCTTTGTATCCTCATAATGTGTTGTCATTTCCTCCGTAAAAATTGACCAAGTGACAATTTTTTTACGGGAGCAAAGCCATCGATACCATAAAAATGTATTTTTCTCTAAATGTGAAGTTGCAATGCGTACCTTTTGTGTGTTTTGCACGTTATGGAGATCAAAATATTGCTCCATCTGTAGTATCCATGTTATAGGATACTTTTCGTCAAACTTCCTCATATCCATTTTTGGAATATGGTGGTTCTTCCCGCCAACATTAGAGTTTATGAAATCATGATTAACATTTATTTTTTTCTCATCATGAGGTTCTTCTACTATATTTTCACCATTACGAAACATTTCTTGTATCAACTTTGTCAAATATTTGATGTCTTCTTTTAGATTGTTCTTCATGTTTTCCATGTTGTCTTTCATGTCATCCATCATAGCTTCCATGCCATCCATCTTAGCTTCCATGTCTTTCTTCAAACCGTCCATCTTTGCTTCCACACCTCTCTTCAAAACTTCCATTTCATTTTTTGTTTCTCTTTGCAAGAATGAAATTTGTTGCACTTGCTCTTGTAATTTTGATAGATCATGTTGCAATTCTTCATCTTCATGAGTCATAGTAGAGCCTTATGAAGGATTAATGGGTTTTGAATTATTTTTACGGGGCATATTTTAGAACCCAATACTGATATCTATTTTACAATATGCCCTTGGAATCAATTCAAATTGATTCTTCAAACAAGACTTACGCAATTCGCAAAAAAAAATACACACCTTTTTCTTGCTTTTGAGGAGCTAGATATTGAAATTGGATTATCTCTATGACTGCAGCAGTTCAATATTTGAATTTCAGTACTGATGTAGCCCTCTGAATTACCTTTATAATTACATAGGTCTAACCTAATTTGGATTCTCCAAGACAAAGTTGTGTCCAATGTCCCACAATGACCTAATTATGGACTGGTTTAGTATAGCAAACTTGTACGACTTGCCACATGTCACTGTTTAGTTATTTGGCTCTGAAATTGATATCCAAGAAACTAAAATCCGTGTACTAGTGACCAATTTTTACGACACTCCAATCTGATGCTCAGAGAGAGAGTTATGAAGATTTTCCCACGATCACCTCTTTGAGATGCAATTCAGGAGCCTGAAAAAGCACTACCTTCCACATATCATATTTCCAAATATATTGCGAACCAAGCTCTGAATTTTTTTGACGATTTTCCTTAGGATTTTGGCTTCGCACCCTACAAATTTCAGCTTCTGAGACTTCATAGAAAAAAAAAATAGAGCACAAATTCCAAAATGGACTTTTTAGGAGCCTAAAAAAAGACCTAAATTCCACAGATCATATCCCCACAAATATGTGAACCAAGCTCTGAAATTTTTTGACAATGTTCTTCAGGATTTCAGCTTCGCACCCTAAAAATTTTAGCTTCTGAAACTTCGTAGAAAAAATGTTATAGCGAAAATGGCACAATGTCCTGTTTGGAGCAGCGAAACCCTAGAATCCAAAGCTCTGATACCAAATGTTGTGTAACCAGCTCCAAAAATAAAATAAAAGAGATATCAACGTCTTAGAAATAAGACACTTTGAGGGGGCAACCTCCAATAGATTACATAAATGAACAATTCTTGGATGAGACAATTTACAAAACCTCCTTTCTATATATAGGAGTCAATGTGGCCATAATGTAATCCTAGTGGCGCACAATGTAATCCTAGCTGACCTAACAATAATAATTTAAGGGCATGATAATAACAAAATGGGGGTTACAAGGGTACAATAATAACAATAAGGGGGTTACACTAATAATAATAAGGGACTATACTAGTAATATAGGGACCTAACACATGATCAAAAAGATTTTTGACAAAAGAGTTAAGGAAGATGAATTTTTCATAGGAGATCAAGTTTTAAGATGGGATGAAAGAAGAGAGGATAAGGGTAAACATGGGAAATTTGATTTTATGTGGCAGGGACCCTATTTCATATATGGTTATAGAGGAAACAATTCATTTTTTATTAGGGATTTGGATGGTACAGAGCTTCAAGAAGGACCAGTAAATGGAAGGATGTTGAAACATTACTATCCATCACAAGTCATTTAACAGTTAGATTTATTTACTTTGTCATTGTAAATATTCATAGTCAGAGTGTATATTGGATTGGATATATTATGTACAAAGTTGAAGCCCAAAGAGAAGGCCTTGAGATTTGTATTATAAGATATCAAAAATATGATTTTTTGCAGAAAATAGAAGACATTTATAGGATCACCAAGGTCAATGGATAAGGCTAATGATCTCTCAGTTCTTGGCATTCCACAAGGAAAATCCATCCCCAAGTGAAGCCATTTTTAGCAACCTATAATATAGGGGTCATATTTTTTACTTGACTATTGGTAATTTTGTAAATTTGTACATACTTTGCCTTTTGCAAGTTGTATTCACATATTTTGTAAAAAATAAAAAATAAAAAATAAAAAAAAGAAATCAAAAAGAGGGTAAAAATTCCTAAAAGAATAATCAAAGGACTTAGAAAAAATAATATACCCCAAAAGAAAAAATTAATAAAACATGAAAGTGAGCAAGAATAAATGCCACTAATTTTTACTTTTTGACTATGGCAGAGTGTCAATAAATGCCATTAGTCCATGATGAGTTAAATAGTTCAATCTTAACTTATCATTGTTTCATTTTTCTTTGTTTTAGATAGAGAATAACGAGTTGTTAGACAATTTAATCCTAACAATTCAGCAGTTAGGTAGAGAAATAAAGTGAATCCAACAGTTTAATCTGGATTCATGGATGAAAAAAGTGTAGAGTTAGATAGTTTACTTACTTTCAGAAAAAATAAAGGCTGTGAAGGTTGCTAGCTTAAATGCACCTTATTATAAAAGAAGAAAAAATGTTAGCATGGTAAGATGGGTAGGTAGAAGAAGGTGAAAAATCTCATTGTGATGTAAATATCATGGGCTTCAAAATAACTAATTTCCCCTTCCCATAGTCATGAAACATTCTAAACTATCAATCAGAAAGGCTCAAGGCATTTCCTTAACTTTTGTTGGGACTGGACCCAAGGCTCTATGACTGATCAGTTAAAAAATGTGAAATGTCTATATTAATCCCTTAATTACATCATTTATCATTCATGCACTCATCCCCTCTAAAAATCCTGAGTAAAATCTCATTTTTACTTAAAGGCACTTTTAATTCCTATTTAGCTAACTTCCTACATCATTAAAACACAATAAACCCTCAAAATAACATTATATCATGAGCTAAGTGATAAGATCAATGAAAATTATCTTGTATTTCACTTTACTTGTTATGAAAATGTGTTTTGAGTATTCCATGTCCTATTTTCATACTAACCTTAACTTATATATTAACTCCCTATACAACTAACCTTTTCCTATTATATAATTCCTTTTTTATAGATAAATCCAAAAAACCCACTTATTATAACTTAAGCCAAAGTTATTTATTCCCACATGTTTAAATAAAACCCCCTTTATAACCCCTTTGGCTAAGTTTATCCTTATATGTAATCCCAACCCTATGGTAATTAAGTCTTATCGATTTAATTAACCATATAAATAAAATATATGAAAAATCTTTAAACATATGTTATATATGTTTTAAGTCAAAAATTCCCCGAAGTTTTGTCTAAACCAAACTTCAACAAAAATAAACCCATTCCCTTGTATATTTCCCTTCCCGACCCCCTAACCTTGTTTAAAATTTTGATTAACCTTCTCGATCATCCATTCCATTTTAAAAAAGCAACTTTATATATAAATCCCATCAAAAGACATGTTCCCATCGAGATTCACTCTAGACCCTTCGATCCCCAAATCCTTTTTATCCAACAGTGAGAAATCTATGTGATAAATCAATATATTTATCCCTCCCCATCGTGATTGATAAACAACCGTTCGATCTCCTCTTTATTCCCAAGATCTACGGCCCATGTTGAACCCGATAAGTGATCATTCCCTACACCTTCCTTTTGATCATAATCATTCGCTCGCTGAAGCCAGATCCGATGGTGATAATCCATTTTCACTTGCAAAAACGAATCGATCAATGTTTCAGAAAAGTTGCGCGAAACGGTTAGTTTTTCCAAACCACCCCTCATCGACATGTTGCGATCTCATTGCATCATGTTCGAAAATCTTATTACCGCTTACCACTATTGACCTGCGCAAATACCACTAGCGGTATTCCAAAAACCATACCCGCTTAACCATAATTTAATGTGATTTAACTGTGGTTTCCACCATAGGTTTAATACATTAAAATTATATTTTTCATTCAAACTTTCACCTTTTGTGGTTTAAACCTCTGAAAAGCTTTGCAGAAGCTTTTTTCCTCACAATTTCACCATTTAACCTCTAAGAGCCCACACAGAGCTTTTTTCCCTTGTTTTTAATCATCCAACACCATTTTCGAAGCCAAATTTCCCTGCAATTCGACTACAAAGTACTGCATTACCTTCCAACAGCCCATTTCAGCAGAAATTGAAGATCAAGCGCAACTTCTTAAACGTATTCAAACCCAAATTATACTAGTTTTAGGTACTTTTCATCAAAACTTACCCACCCAACTTCAAAATTCCTGCTATTACTTGTAAATGCTTGAATTGAACATATAAAAATTGCAGAAAAACTTCCATTTTACAAGGGAAACTCTATCACAATTTCCCCAGAATCCCTAATTGCCATTTATTGGGGATTTTTCCCAAACCTTTGTCTTTTTCACTGCTGAAATTGATCGTAACACACATTCTGAACATTAAAACCCTTGTTTTATCTAAAACCCTACTCAAAAAACCTTTTTTACCAGTAAAATTCACCAAGAAGCCCTTGTTTCTAATAAAAGAACTTAGCAAACTGTTTAAGCTTGCTTTGTTCAATTTAAAAATGACAGAGAAACAAGTAACTCCTAAAAATGGAGGCCCAAAGCCTCAAAAGAAAGCTTCTGCAAAATTCCCTCAGCCCGAGTCTTCCAAAATTGACAAACCAACCCCTGCACTCAATGCTTATTCCACAAAGGTGGTCAGGCCACTCTAGCTTCCAGTCACTTCCCCAGAGAATAGTCCCTTAGTTGACCTTGATTATAGAATCCTTGACCCTACTATAGAATTTAACTTTCTTGATGTTTACAATTGGTGCTTTGGCAAGTTTGTAGAAAATGGTGACAAATATATTCCAGTTTGGGAGTCAAATTTGCCAAATTACATTGTTCCTCAAACTCATCCATCCCCTGATTTTCTTAGAGTATGTCAATCCTTTTATCTCCCAGATCAAAGATGCATTGTAAACAAAGATAAATAAGTCTTGTTTTACATCAATGAAGAGTCAATAAATTCCACGTTGCAACTAAATCCTGACTCCAATGCTGCTTCATTGTCCATAGAGGAGTTGACTCAAAATTATCTAGAGCTTGAATTTGCTTCTAAATTCAAAGTCTTCCAAACTTTTTGTCCTAAGCAAGTTGTTATTCCCAAGCTTAATCCTCCTTTTCATACCTTTGACTTCCGAGATGAAACCAAGAAAATAGTCTCAATGCTATCATTCATATTAGGATACACCAGTGATGAATTCACAGATGTGGCCATATTAGGTTTTTTTTCAACCTTGAATCCTGGCCAATCTCCTTCTATAGTGTATAATTTTGCTAAATTCATTGCAGAAAACATGCATTATCAGTTGTCAAGATTATCAGAAGAAGGAGTCTTCAGATACACATCATATCTTCTTCAACTCTTTTTGTATTATCAAGCAAATAAGTTCCCCATTGAATTTCAGAAAGTGGATCCAGAGGGAAATGTTCTTTCAGTTGTGTTTTGGTCATCAATTCTAAGAAAATGGAATAGAGAATATAGCTTTGCAGATTTCAATGACATGTTTTTAGTGCCTGCTATGAATCTGTTGAACAAAGAGCAGACCCCTAGGATCAATGAAGAGATCAAGAGAATTCTACAGCTGTCTGAGAGCTGTAAAATAGGGGACTAGTATTTATATAAAAGTTACACAGAAATTAGAGTATATGTGCACTCTTGGCCCCATATAAACTACCAAGATTTGTAACAACAAGGATATTTGCATTGGAATATTTGAGGCAACTATTGAATGTAGAGCAAATTAATTTCATTGCTTCCAAGAAAAAAAAACCCAGTTTAAACTGAAGAATCAAATTGGGCCATTTATTGTAAATAATAGAGAAGCAGCCAATGAAATCAATGTGAATTTGAAAGAGTACAAATTTCCATATAGTTTCATGTGGAATTATGATCCACAAGGTATTTTAAGCACACTAAGAGTGAAATGCAAGTTGCCTGTCTTCTTGCATGATTCTAAGCCCCATATTGAAAAGTATGCTAACAAACTTGAATGGGAGCCCAACACTCTAGTTGATGATGATCCACTAGAAATGCAGAGAAAAAATGGAAAGGGTAAATAGGTTGAGCAAACACAGGTGGCTACAATGAGAAAAGAAACTGAAAGTGCATATAAAAGGAGCAGAGAAGGAGATAGTTTCATAGCTAAAACTATTCAGGATAAAAGATTCATAATTCCTTATAGAAAGAAAAGTAAAATGAAAGATGAAGAATGGAATAAAGCTGTTAATATTGAAGATAATGAAATTGATGATGAAGCTACAATAATAGTGACTGAAACACTTAAAGAGCTTCAAAATGTCAAAATTGGAACACAAAAAAATGATACAGTCATGGTAGATAATCAAACAAATGTTGATATGCCTTATTCTTCTAAGGAACTTGACAACACAGAGTTTGAAATTCAAATCAGGTTCAGAAAGATCAAAGAGAAGAATGAAGAAATTAAGAATCAAGCATATTCTAGATTCCTTAAGGAAAAGCCTGGAGACAAGGACAGACTTCTTTCAGCTTTTGATTACTCTTCTAATAAATTGGTAATGTCATTTTTGAAGCCTGTAGTGGCTGATCCAAAATCAGCAGTAGATTATTCCAAAACATATTTTGAAGTTGATGTAGATGCCATTCATGAATTGGATCAAATAGAATTTCATAGGAGCAATACTGAAAAGCTATATTCTCAAATTTTCAGTAAAACTATGAAATCTATTAGGCTTGAGAAAACAGTGCTCAACCTTCAAAATCAAATGAAAGTTATAGGAAGCTGAACAATATGAAGATTCCTACTACATAACATTGGCAAGAATTCACAAATATGCTGTGAATTTGATATAAAAATTACTTGGAAGCTCATATTTTACTTTTACCTTGTGGTGAAAAAATCAGTGTCAAAGTGTATCAGGGTTAATGTGTATCAGTTAAATAAAATTTTTACTGCTGGTCAATTTTTATTACAGTAGTGAAATAGTCAAAAGCAGAAGATAAATAATATCAGATCAGAAGATGAAAAATAAAGAGTACTCCACAAGCTATCATCCATGAGAAAATGTATCTATTGCCAACAACGCTCATAACACATCAACAATCAGTTTAAATTAGAATAGTCAATTCTATTTTTTTCTTGTAAAAGGGAACAGCTTGCAAACTGTTTTGCAGTTGTCCCTCTTATCATGTTTTCTTTCCTATTTTTTATTAAAACATTATCTCAATTTCTGAGATATTTTGTAAACAATTTTATGTATAAATACTTCATAATTCGAAGTATTCAGGGTGGAATAAAATTTCTCAAGACTACTATAGTCATTTTGCTAGATATATTGAAGTTGGTGTGAGTCAATTAGTGAAGCAGCAGACTGGAAACGAGATTAGAGACATCATAACTAAGGATTCTCATGGTGACAAGATAAGTCTTGTCTTTTTCCTATTTTCAGTGTTTTTCTTTAAAAGTTTACATACATCCATTTAATGTGTTTTTTTTCTGTAATGATCAACTAAGGAGAAATTAAACAGGATTAGTGATAATAAGCTCCCTGTTTTAAACTAGTTGGCATTTTTATGTTTTCTGCTTGATGACTGGACCATAGAATTCTTAATTGCTCTAGGTCCTAGTTTGATCCCCTCCTTCAATCCTATTTTCTGTAACTTAAGGATTCTTAAGTGCCCTTTTGTTCAGATTTCATCCATTCCATCAACAAAGCCTATTCAAAGCCTTATATGGTCATCTATCCCACCTTTAGTACATTTTTATCTTTAAGTCTTATTTCCTAGCTCTGCTTGCCTAGAGAGTTGACTCCATTGCCCAATGTTCTGGTAGATCCCTCTGGTTTACAATGAAACACTTTTTATTCCTACCACACTTCTAAAATGAGTCCTATTGCTCACTCATAGCTATCTTAAAACCATTTACCAAAACAAAACTAAATCTTTAGGAGAGATCCCTCTATGGAACTCAGGAAGGCTAGATCCTGAATTCTAAAAGCGGTTCTTGGTTACCCCTGGTTTTCTTAACTACAAAAATTCTCATCCCACAACCTGAGAATTAATAGGGTGATAACATACTGGTGACCATACTGAGGATCTAACCACTCTCCAGTTTTAAATTTAGTCTTGAAGGAAGATATTTAATTATATCTTTTCTACTTTAAGATCGAGTTTAAATGTTTTGGGTATTTTACCCAATAAACATTCTGGCTCCCAAGAAAGTCTACTACACTAGATCCAACCCTGATCCTAATCCTCCAGAGATAGTAGATAATCCTGACCAGATAGGAAAAAAGAAGAAAAAACAAAGTGATAGTTCTGAAATTGAAATACCTCTGAGAAGGGCTGATTCTTTACCCAAAGAATTGGTAAGCTTACGAGACATTGATTTTGACTTAAAGTTTGAGAAATCTTTATTTAGAACAAAATCTGAATCTGATTTAAAAGAAATTATTTTAGATCCAGTTTTTACTTCTTATGTAAGTGAAAAACATAAAATTATTTCTATTCCTACTAAATCAGATCAAACTAAAAGTAAAAGTCCAATTAAAAGGGTAAGTGTCACAAAAATCAAAGACATTGAAGAAGCTGTTAAGTTAGCTAAATTTTTGTCTAAATTTAAACCCCCAGTCTCTGAACTATATACAACAGTCTTTCCAGCATCAGATTCAACTTTGAATGCTGCTACATCATTTATTGATTCTGCTGTCAATTCACCTCAAGAACCCATAAGCTCTGAGTTTCCTCTGCGTCAAAGAATTATATGCCCATCATATCCACAATCCACTGCTAGTTCATCAACTAATCCATTCATCCCTGAGTTTCCCTTGCATCCCAAAGTAGTATATCCATCATTTACCGAACCCATTACGACGACCATTAGCCATGCTACATCTGTTTCATCCGCATTACCAAGCTCCTCAAGTTCATCCATTGTAATAACCAGCACTATCCCTCCTACCACAACTGTACCTCCCATTCCGGCTAAAATCCAAGCCATGGCAGCCCGATATGCTCCATTGGTCTTACCTCAGAATCTCCATGACATGCCCCATAACTACCAAAAAGATATTCCACTGTTTGATAATCTTTCATAGATTACTGCGTTGCAACACATTACTAGAATGAATGATTTCTGGGAAGTCTATGAAATAGATGAGTCTGATTTCCAAATGAGACTATTTTCTCGGAGCTTAATTGGAGAGGTGAACATTTGGTTTAAAGCTTTAGGACATGGTAGCATAGCAGACCTAGCTACATTCCATAGAGCGTTCCTTAATAAATGGGAGAAAAAGAAGAACCCTATGCAAATACTATCTGAATTTGATGCTGTCAAGAGAGCCCCAAATGAAACTGTCTAAGACTTCTACACAAGATATAACAGCATATACAATGCCATTCCTGCAGACCTTAAACCTACCCCATATTCTATTCTACTGAAATTCCCTGACTGTTTTGACGTAGACATGGCTTACCAGCTTAGGGTAAGGGATGCAAATACTTTAGAGAAAATGTAACAAAATGTTGTAGGTGTAGAAATCAACATACTTGCAAAGAAGGCCAGAATGAGAAATGAAAGAAGGGTCACCATTAAAGAGGAAGCATCTCACTTGGATAGTAAATTTGATTTCATTACTAAAGCACTAGAAAAAGTAGTTGACAGACTGGATCAAATTGAAAATAAACCACAATGGGACAATCAATCCCAGATCTGGAATCCCAAATATAGAAAAAACACCAACCCCGGGAAAGGTAAGGAACCTTCCCTTGATCAGAATATAAGAACCCCATTTCAAGAAAACTTTGCAGAAAGTTCACAAAACAGTGTTGATGAGGAGGAAGACATAAACATTGTTATGGGGATTGATGAAAACAATACCATTTTCCTCACCCAGGAGGACCAGGAACTCTTTGAACTTCAACAGCTCAAAGTAGAATCTGGAGAATCCTATGATTATAAACAAGGTTATGATTTTGCAATAAACGAAATTCACAGTCAATACAACCCTAGGAGCAAGAAAAACAGTGATCCTGCTATAAAAATTAATGCTCCAAACCAACAAGAACAAAACAAAAAGAATTTTGATACTTATATATCAAAATTCTTGCAAACTCTTCTTAGTGATAGCAAACAGAGTTCAAACCCGACTAGTCCTAAAAAACAACAAGGACCAAATATTGTAGATATTACTGACGAGGTGGCACAATCTTCCAAAGATGTTTCAAAACCTAATTCTCCCAAAGCCACAAATTCAATGACAGTCATTAAGCCAAGAAAGAATCCTACTGAATTTAAAAAATCTAATCCTAAACCTGCTGTTGAGAATCCTAAAATTGATAAAACTCATGTTAATCCTCAAACCATTCTTGAAAAAATGACTAAAGATAGTAGGAACCAAGAAACTCAGAGAGAAGGCAAGAAAAGAGCTCAAAACAAAGGAAAAACAGTAGAAACTCAAGAAAAGTCATCACAAACAGCAGTTCCCAAAGAAGAAATGATTCAAACCATTAGATCTCAGCCAACATTTAATATGCAATCTGAAATATCCAAATTGAAAATAGTTGTTCCCTTATTAGAACTAGCTAAAAATTATTTACTTAAATCAATGATTTCTGATATATTGAATGTGAATGAGAATCAAGATACAATTAACATGAATGAAGATAGGCCTGAACTAATTTTTGGTCCCAATGTTAATGGAAAGCATTCAGATGGGTCAGTACCGCCATTTTATTTAAGTCTTACTATACACAACCACATATTACATAATACTATGGTAGATACTGGAGCTTCCCACAATTTAATGCCTAAAGCTATAATGGAAACTCTTAATCTAGACATAACTATACCCTATAAGGACCTATTCTCATTTGATTCATCCAAAGTCCAATGTATTGGTTTGATTAAAGATCTATGTGTTAACCTAGTCCAGTATCCTGGTAAGAGTATGATCATGGACGTTGTAGTAGCTGAAATCCCGCCAAAGTATGTCATGCTTCTTTCTCACTCATCGAGAGCAAAGTTGCAAGGATCTCTACAACTGGATATAAGTTATGCTACTATCTTTGTATTTGGACAACCTAAGAAGCTTTATAGAGAAACCTTGATGAAGTACATGATCAGTAGTGCAGACAGAACTACAAATTATCCAATTTATTCTACTCCCACTGATCATGATTATTTTATTCTTAGTAACTCTGATCAAAATGAAAATCAAATTCAGGACAGACGCACTAAACCTCCATGGGGGTAGTCTCGCTGAGTTCTTGTCGGTGTAATTTTCTTCTGGAGGATCGATATTTCCCTATGGAAATCATATGGAAGATAAGGTCTGACCTCGGACTTCAAGTCAGGGCTAATACCCACCCTGCTTATGATGATAACTATATAATCTCTAGTTTCACTTTTATAAACAACGGTTTTTTTTATAGAAAACGTAAAGGAGATGATGACTAGGATTAAGTGTAAATTGCACCATTGAAAAATGGAGTGTTTTGATTCAAATAAAAAAAAATTGATATATCGCTCGGAGAAGGAATAAATAGGCACAAACATGTGCACCTGATGAGTTAGAATGAAGGTACTTCAATTAATTTGAATATGGAATAAAGAACATCAAAAACATGACGTAGGTTGTATCAAGTGGTATGAGAGCCTCATTATAGTGAAAATAATGTTGAGATATAGGATATTAGAGAGAGCACAAGATTTTCCCTTTGAAGGAAATAGAGTTAGTTACTTATTCGAGTCGAAAGAAAGGTAATACTTTTTTTGGGTTTTTAACTGACAATATATTAAGTGTTATGAAAGCAATATTGAAATAAAAAATTAAACTAAGGATTTGTGGTGGGATAAAAGAACCTCAACAATAAGTAGAAATTACAGAAGGAGAAGGAATGTATTGATAGAGCGGAGAGTTTCATTGTAGAGAATACTTATAAAATTGCAATCAAAGGAGAAATAGAAACACAAATAATTGAAGAACAATTATCGAAACAGAACATAAGGTATTTGTGAGAATAGAGCATTAGAGTGGAGGAGAATATTTCAGTATTAAGAAGGTAAATATGGTCTTTCAGTTTTATTTGATAAGAAATTGGTAGTGAAAATTAGAATTAAGTATGATAATGCTTTAGGATAGAACATTTAGGGTTGTTCAAGATTGTGGTAGAAATACTTTATAGCAAAAGGATTCAATCTCAATAATTCTAGTGGAGGTTAGAAAGGAGATAAGTTGGCAAAGGGAGTCCTTAAGGAGAAGAGAATGAGATAATTTCTCATGAGGTGACAAGAATGTGAAACATCTAGAGGAGAGAAGCAAGGGGCACACCAATAGCTAAATGGAGGTGAGGTGTTCAGGTAACAGGTAAGGTTGGTCTTGTTAGAAGGCTATGTTGTAGCTCGCGATGAACATTGAGGAACTCATTTATAGAATGAAGGAGGTGACCGTTGCTATTCATGATGAAGTTTTCAGTAAAAGCCACAATATAGGGGATAAGGATGCCAAAAGAAATGACATGAGGAGGAAATTAAGTCAGGAGGACTTTGATAAGGAGATGGTTGGGTTAAAGACAAGAATCAATTAGATAATTAAGCTTCTAAAAGAGAGCGAAAAAATCTAGACACAAATGTGAGACATCAGGAAGAACGTCACAGTACCTATTGGACCGAAGGATTTTAAGAAGAAATCCCCAAAATCTAGAGATTTTTTGAAAAGGAGTATGATGCCTTTGATAAAATCCCAAATAGAGGAAGAAGAGCATTAGGAGAATTTTGAGGTATAAAATGCGTCTCTTTGGGAAATTATAAAATAATAGTGTGACTAATAAATAAGACTATATTACATCATCAAATTTTAGAGGGAAAAAAGAAAAACAATTTTTTTCAGCTCGTATTTTCAACTTACCTCCGTATGGGTTTACTCAAATTTTGAGAGGGAACACTCATTGGGTGTAGAATTTTATTCCTCATCTAAGGAGTACCAATGTTGCATAGTTTCGATGAACTCTGCTACATGAAAAATGCGAAATACATGAAAAACATGATTGCAATCATGTTTTTTCATGTATTTCTCATTTTTCATGTAGGAAGGTCCATCAAAGTATGCAACATGGGTATTGCTTGGATGAAGAAATAAATTTTGCATCCAACGAGTAAAACATTAAGGAGATAATTGGAGTAAAACATTAAGGAGATAATTGGAGTAAAACATTAAGGAGATAATTTGAAAATACAAGTTGAAAGAGAATTTTTATTACTTTATTGTTTTTCAATCCTTTTACTTCTTTACTGCGAAAATGGTGAATCATCCCCCATGGTTGACATCATCATATTGAATGCTATAGTTTCTTATAAAGTTTAATTTGGTTGTATATTTTTCTTAGGAGGCCCGTTTTTTACCTCAAAAGTTCTCTAACAAGTCCCTAAGCCTAAGGAAGGATAATTTCATTACCACAAACTAGGAGTACCGCTCCTTGAAGATAAGGAGAGGATACTAGAGGATGCACTATGAGAATAGTCCAACATAGTAGAAGGAGTTGTTGTTAGAGGAGGATACTAAAGAGCCTTTTGTTTTTTCAACTAATAAATTGTGTGTGGGAGTAGGTCTTGGAGGTAAGAAAGGATGAAAACCATTAAAGGTTGTCATAATCAAGTAATATAAGGTTAATTTGTCTCTAGGAGACTGAGACAAAATTGAAAATTCAACGAGTGAAAGGAAGAGAAACAAACATGAGTTTGTAAAGGAGGATTACATTCCATGTGAAACTACAAAGAATGAAAGATAATGTATTTATGTTTGGAAAAAAAATCTTGTTAACTGATTATAAAGGTGCATTGACAAGTGGAGAATTTGGACAGGTTGTCCTAGAGGAGGAACGGTCGAGATTGATTTACAAAAGTAGGACAATGAAGTTAATATTTCCTCTAAAACCAATTAGGAGTTGTGGCATAAAACAAAACAAATTGTGGTTTCAAATAGAATGAAGTTGAAGGATGATGAGAGTGTAAAATTTTATTTAAGCAACTATGTATTGTGACCAATAAATTAAAGGGAGATCATGTGATCTAGCTTTTAGCTTTTCAGAGAATGAGCAACCCTTTGAAGTTTTCATAAGAATTGTGGGTAAAGAAATCAACCTGAAAATTGCTACAGAGGAAAGGGATCATGCACCTTTGTCTCATCAAAGTCACAAGCATGGAAAGATTACTTAAAATGAGGATGAGAATAAGAATAATTTAGAAAGAGGAGTGAATACAGGAAGAAAAATTTCGATGGTATCTATAATGAAGAGGAATAGAAACACACAACTATTTTTCTATCACAATACCTAAAGGAATTAAATTTTATAAAGGATTGGTTGGACAATCCTATGATTAAATAATACTTCACGAAGCCTACCACTAAGGAATTAGTAGAGGCTAAGGTGTTTAAGACATCAAAATATTCTCATGGTAAACTGATTGTTGAGAGGATAATTGCAAAATAAGGGGAATGTCAGTAGATATTTTCACGAGAAGAAGAGGAGTAAAGGCCTCATACTATTGTGTCTCATGATAAATTATTTCATTTTCAAGCAGACAATATGGAACTAGAACTTATTATAGAAAATTACTATTAGTTTGGAATGGTATACATTGTTCGGGCCAAAATAGGAAGAAATATTTTTGTTAAAAATCTATTCAATGTATGGAAGATGGAAATCTACTATCCACAAATTATCCATGGGAAGGTCAATCAATTTTTTATAATAAAGTGGAGAATGAAGCCTTGTATTCATTGGGGACATTCATGAGGGATACTGGTGACACAATTCCGAGCCAACAAAGAAA